>JAQGCH010003026.1:0-11355 GCA_034699485.1 Nanhermannia elegantula
TATAAAACTTAAATTTAACAGAAATTTTAGTTATAATTTAGAATAAGCTTTGGCAGCGATTCTTAAGTGGGCTCTGGAAAGTGGTCTGGGGCTAAAGGTCAGGAAATTCACCCTAAAAGGCGTTTTAATTTCAAATATAAAATTATAGCTTACATCATATCATCGCTATCAACGAGACTATACTTAATAGCTTTACGAGTATCTGAAGTCTTCATAACAAAGTATATTATTTTAATGAACAGAAAACTACTGATTAAAAGTTTGACAACTAATGCAAAACATAAAATATTCGGATATTTCTCAATAAAATTACCCAAAAAATAAGGAATAAATAAATAAAGAAAATTAGAGGTAAATAAAACCGTTGTCTCGACCCGACCTGTATAGCACATGTGTTTCCCAATAAAAGCTAAGACTGAAGGCAATAATGCAGAGAATCCGTAACTGATAAACAAGCTGTTGATCCATAAAGAAGTGGAAGAATGTTTCGCATAAAAGAGAGTTATAATCCCTATAATAAGTGTCAGTAAATGACATGTAATCATGTGTTGAGGTCTTATTTTAATAGCAATTAAAGCACTGATTCCACGACCGATAGTGAAAACTAAAGCCATTGTTGAGACTATTTCTGCGGATTTACTTGCAGTCAATTTGCTTGCAATGAACTGGAAATAAGTTGGACTAAAGTCTAAATAAATATTTTCTGACACCTGAACAACTGCTATAAAAACAGAGACCAAAGCTATTATTAATGATCGAGGAATTGCTCTGCTTTTAGATTCTGTATCAGAATCGCTGTCATAAAAAGTGATATTTTTAGACGAAAATCGATATCTTTTAATCGCAAACATGAATGACATCATAATTGGGCCTTAAGTGGGATGAAAAAAATCTTAATTAATTAATACTATATATAAATAAATACCAATCATTTGTAAGAATCCAGTGATAAGAAACGGTGTCTTTAGTTTAGATCGTCTTTCAATGCTATCAATAATTAGTGTGTTATTTGTTTGCAATGCAGTTGTGTTTGAAAATTGAGTTTCATTGAGATTACACTGATATTCACCGGTAAGATATGGTCTGACTAGAAGTGGACCCGAAATAGTTCCGATACTGAACATAAACTGTGATATATTAGAAAATTCTTCGCTATATTGTTGACAAATCTCAATCAGCCAAGAGTTATGTGCACTAATCCAAGCGCCGGCACATATGCCGTACACAAAAATTAATACATATAAATGCGATAATTGTTGAGAATACGGAATCAGAATATTCGTTATTCCCATTGTTATTATGAGAATTATAAGAATAATTTGGCGGTTCATGTATTTCAAAGAATATGCGACTAAAGAATGTTATAAAGAATTTTTGTTAATTGAATATAACATTGAAATTAGTATTTTTGTAAAATTGCTTCTAAAATATGAAATTTTCTTATTGTTTATTACTTACAAAGAGAACCGTTTATGTATCCCAAGGAGTAAAATGTGGGAAACAATGATATCATGTCTATTGACGTATTCATCATGTGTTTGAAATCAACAAAAGTTGGTCCGAAAGTTGATTTACTAAACCCCTAATGAATTGCAAATTTTGATTAAATGGAGGATAAATTTTTATTACAGTAGACTCTCATTATAGTGAACGACCAAATGCAAGAGAAATCCGTTCACTATAACGAGAGTCTACTGTACTCAGAATTTATTCAATAATACAATCTATTGCTTCATTAGAGGACTAAATTAAAACTCACAAAAACCAATTGAATCCATAGTATAATAGCTGTGTAAACATATTTATCCCATTCCCGGCTGTCATTAATATTCGTATATTTTATATGTTTTTTCTTCTTATTTGCCATAAATTTAAAACTTTTCCCAATAGTTTAAAAATTCAATTTTATTCTTAATTCTTATAATTAGTTTTTAAGCGACTTTAAAATTTGTTCATAAAAATGCGCACTTTTTTGTCTAATTTTACAACTTATTAGAGTTTTATTTAAATGAGAACAGCAATGAATATCCAAAATACTGTATAATTGGATATGTATTAACATCTGTATTAACCAAAGCATGTCTTACATATCAATCAAAAGCAATGTGTTATTAAATACTGTTTTTAATGTCAGTATCAGATAAACAATAACTAGTTTATGACTGTTTTATGTTTATTTATTTGCTTTCTTTCTATTATACTTACTTTCAATACGATTATACAGTACTTAAACACTGCTTAAACACATTTCCTGAGAAACCAATTTTTGAAAATCCTTTAGGACGTGTTTTTAGAGCTTCGAGAATAACCGCATCTTCAATCAAATTCATGTTATTTAATGAGAATATGTTCAGTGACTTTCATTAACTCAAATGTATTAGCAGTGGTGTGTCTTAAAATAAATTATGAGTGTAACACTTTATTTTGCCACAATATAAATTTTAATTTCAAGTTTGAAGGGGAAGGAGTGGCGCAACGCGCTATCGCTTCGACTCCGGATCGAAGGGTCTGAGTTCGGACCCCAGGAGTGACTATTTTCTCTGCTATATGTTGGCCACATATTCAGTGTTTTTTAAACACCCCTATGGCTGGACGCGTTTGCCCACAGCCAAGACAGGTTCCACCTGTAAAAATTTCACTGGTTTAACATAGGCTTTGGTGAGATCTCCTCTCATTAGGGAGTTGGCTGAAAAAACATTTTTTCCAAGTTTGAGATTTCAATATATTTTCAGTTTATAAAGTTCATATCTATTAACAAATAACGCATAGATATGATATAAATACAAGTAGTTTTGTTCAAAATTTACATTTTATTAAAGGAAACACAGGATTTATAAATCATAAGCTTTAACATAAGTCACAACTCTATAATTATTTTTCAAGACTTTCTGTCTATTCCATTAGAAGTTCTCGTTTTAAATTGTTTTGGGCTATACTGTGATGATCCAGATATTGACATGAATTCGGCAATAGATTAAATAAATTCATATACAGTAGTACCCCGTTATAGTGAATCGCTGGGGACAGGACACTAGCATTCACTATAACGGGGTTTCACTATAAAGGGGTATTTTTAACATTAGTTGAATCCAATGTTAACCAAAATTGACCAAAATTTTCATTCACTATATCGAGGATTCACTATAAATGGGTTCACTATAACGGGGTACTACTGTGTCTATTTGAGATCTAATTCATATTTACATTCTTTACATTTAGATTTATTGTTTTGATTCAGCTCTGATTCAGTTAATATCATTACTTGAGATACGACTATATTTAATGCTATTAATTGTCGACTTCTTAACAATATATAGCACTGACATAAACACGAAAATGCTTATTATGAGAGTTATAAATATGGTTATAGTGAAAACTTCCGGATATTTCTCAATAAAAAGACCCAAAATATAGGGTGAAAACAGATTTAATGAATCAGAAGAAAATATAAGTGTTGTCCCGATTCTATCCGTGAGGTCTAAGTATTGACTTATGAAAGCAAATACTGACGGAAACATTGATGAAAACCCATAACTGATTAATAAACTGCTTATCCATAAAAGTATTAAAGAGTTTTGAGCTAAAAATAAGATAACAGTTCCTATAATAAGAATCAGCAAATCGTATGCAATCATTCGCTGAGGTTTTGTTTTTATAGCTACTAAAACACTGACTCCACGACCGATAGTATAACAGAAAGCTGTTGTTGAGATAATTTCTGCTGATTTACTGGCAGTTAGTTTTAGAGGAATTAATTGATAATAAGTTGAGCTGAAGTTTAAATATATGGTTTCCGACACATTAATAAACGCTATGAATATTGAAATTAAAGTTATTATCAAAACTCTGGGACTTCTTTTGCTATTAAATAATTTTTCTTTCCTCTCGTTTTTGTTTAAACTATTTTCCGAAAGATATTGATATCTTTTAATGATAAACATAAATGTCATCAAAACAGGACCTAAATTGAAAAAATCCTTATTATATTGTGTTTAATCCATGTTAAATCAGTCAGGGTGATACACATAGTACGTACGCAGTCATGGGGGAGGGGGGAGGGGCAAACTAATTTTTAAAATGCACAATCGTACATAGAAATAACATAACGTACGCTAACAGGAAGGGGGAGGAGGCCTGAAAACAGCCCAAAACTGCGTACGTACTATGTGCATCATCCCTTAAGGAATAACCCCATATAGTGCGTCCTAAGTTAAAGAGGGAGGTGGGTTCAGGAAATAGTATGCAAGGAGAGGGTCACAAAAAAATATTTATTGCACTCTTGATTTTCACTTTCAGAATATTTTACTATTGATACGACTTACCCAATGTGTGTTCAAATTTTATACTGTCAAATATTACTATCAATGATAATGACGCAGTATATACTACAGTAATACCTCAATATAGTGAATCCTCTTTATAGTGAACGCAAGTTTCAGGTCCCTTACTATAAATCTAATGCTAAAGTTACTTCTTTATTTTGAAACCTCGGTCGGTCCCCAGCGATTCACTATATCGAGGTATTACTGTATTCCGACATTTTTAAATCTAGTGTTGGCGAAGGTGTGGTTAGAATAAAATATAGGTATTCACATTTGTTTAGGGGGGTCTTGAGAAAAGTTGTAGGCATAGCCGTAATTAAGGGTGGGCTATAGTTTTTTGAGCCTCCAATTTATTTGAAGTTTTTTGAACATTTAAGTGGAAGTCAATAACATTTTAAAATATTGGAAAATCTTATGTAATTTTTCCTATTCATAGCCCCCAAACCGAAAATCCTGTGCGGCGCTGATGGCCGGGGTCCAGAAATGGATTGACTATAGTATGCATTATATGAATGTTTTATAATTGAATAAAATCTTTATTATTTACCAAACATTTGTAAGATTCCACTTATTAGAAAAGGTGTCTTAAGTTTAGATCTTCTGTCGATATATTCAACATTTAATGTTGTATTTGTCACATAACTGTCATTATACTGATGCCCACCAGTTAGATATGGTTTGACTAGAAGTGGTCCAAAAATATTTCCGATCCCGAACATAAATTGTGAAAGTTGTAGAACAGGTGAGTTATTTTGTTGCCAGAGCTCAATGAGCCACACATTATGTGCATTATTCCAGGCGCTAAAACCTAACCCATACAGTGCTATACATATATATAAGTGCCATACTTCTCGACAATATGGTATCAGAATAGTTGTGATTGAGGTCAGAATTATTAGTAAGATTAGAGTGATTTGACGGTTGATGTATTTGTATAGAAATCCGACTAAAATTGTTAAATACATATATTTTAATTTGCTATATATTAGGATTATTTTATTTATCATAATTCACTGCAGAAATAGCCCGATATAGTGATTCCCTGGAAAATCCCGAATCAAGTATTTCTTTTTTGTGGGTCAGGGAAGTAAATAGCAAATAATCTTTAATTTTAAAAGCTGTGTCTCATAACTGTTTGACATATTAGATGCAGAAAACCATAGATGTATAAAACGTTATTCGAAGAAAAAAACTAACCGTTTTTATAATGTAAACAGACCTACAATTAAACTCTCTGGTGATGTTTGTGCCCATTGACCCCAACGCTGGCTGCGGCTCAGTTATAAAGGACAGAATTATTGTGTTCACTATATCAAGTGTATCATTATAATGGGGTTAATTATGTAATGAGCAGATCATAATTTAATTCTCAAAGAATAAAAAGGATTTATTATTTTACACTATTGTTTCAATTATCTAAACTTATATAATAATGATAGGCAGCGCCGTATCCAGCTATGGGCAAAGGGGGCACATGCCCCCCCAAGCATTTCGAATTGTTTAATTGCAAGTGTAGGTCTGTAGCAATTTTTTGAAAATCGCAAAATATTGGATTTTTCTATCTCTTGCCCCCCCCTTCAGCCAAAATTTTCTGGGTACGGCACTGATGATACCCGCTCTATGCACACGAATACTGGCCACTGTAAACCAGAACCAATTAAACATTAGGGCTCAGCATCACCTGAAAGTTGCTCATTGGAAATTAATTTTCTCGAAAAGTTACCAGTGGCCGAGTTAGCCAATTAAGGCTACGCCACCAATGCTTTTCAATGGAAAAATTGAGAGAGACGTTGCCAGAAACAAATGTTTGCACATCTGCGCAAGTTTTGTATTTTAATTATAAACATTAATATATTTATTATGATATTTATTTATAAACTTCGGCTATACTATTTTTACCCGTTCTTCTGAACGGCATCGATAGCTTATAAGAAATATGTTCTGAATTTGGAAAATATTATGTAAAAGCTCTATCTTTAAAAACATGGGCTAATGCTATTTGTGCCAAAAATAGCCATAAAGCGCTATTTGTGCCAACATTTTTTTACTGTATTTTATGATATATTTAGACGTTTTAAAGGCGGAAAAATGAAAATTATCACATAATAAACTGATTTTTTTTAATAAATCAATATTGAAAATGTTCTATTAAAGAAGTAATTAATGAAAAATTAGGTTATATCCAAGTTTAAAGTTTTGGTACAATGAGTTCAAAACTCAACTGCAAAAAATTTTCTCTATATTTTGGTAAAAAGTGCTATTCATATACATATTAACTGATTTGAGTCAAACCAGTCAAAAACTTTTAATAAGTTTGAAAGTCTTTTGATTGAGTAATAAGTCCATTGATTACTGTATACTAAAAGTAGAAAACTTACTAAAATGCTTATAACTTTTGAACTATTTTTCTTTTCTATTAAGACCCTGAATATCAGACATAATACAGTAAAACCTGTCAAAGTTGGGCAAACAGTTAAGTCCTTTTAGCAAAATATTAATTGTTTTTTACTTTATATATTTTGCAAAAAGGACTTAACTGTTTGCCCAACTTTGATAGGTTTTACTGTATCCCTTTTTAGTTTAGTTTTGAACCAATTGTACATATAAACCTTTATATTCTCGATAACAACATCCTCCACTACAAAATGTGATCAATGTCTTATCATTTAATAGTCAATTATTTTCATTTAGAATTAATATATAAAGAAGATAAATAACAGTTTTCAAAATATTTGAAGAGATGAAAAAGCTTTAAAAATATATATATAATTTTAGTGATTTGTAGCTAATTTGTCTCTTTTAATGAGAAAATTTTCATTTTCCCGCCTTTAAAGCGTCTAAATATATCATAAAATACATTTTAAAAATGTTGGCACAAATAGCGCTTTATGGCTATTTGTGCCAAAATGTTGGCACAAATAGTCACTGCGAAAAACATGTATAATAATGAAAAAAGATCTAAAAGTAAACTATTGTTAACATTCTCTGACGGGTGAGCAGTGAAAATGGAATTTATAAACCGATAATTAACTAAAGTAAATAGAAAATAAAAATTTACAAAATACCTATTATCCCCATCTCTAGTTATTATTGTATAATACTTACAAAGACAACCACTTATGTATCCAAAAGAATGAAATGTTGGAAATAATGAAATCATTTTCATTGAAGTGTTCAATAAATATTTAAAATCAATAAAAGTTGGGCCAAATGTAGAATTACTCAAACCCTATAGAAATTTTAGAACCAAAAGTAATTTACATTATTCAGTAATTATAAATGTAATTAATATTACAATTTAGGTCTTTCAGAAACCCTCTAGAGCAGTGCTGTAGCCAGCTAGGGGCCAGGGGCCACTGACCCCATTAAAAAAATCACTTTCATTTAAGTGTAGCAATTTCAAAAATTATCAAATCTTAGAATTTTCCTATGTCTGGACCCCCAACCAAAAATTTCTGGCTACGGCGCTGCTCTAGAGTAAAAATTTTGAATACGTTGGTCATTGTTGGTACGCTGTTGTCGACTTATGGGTGCTTTAATATTTAAACTTTGACCTCCAATAACTCCTAAGATAGGTCGAGAACCAAAATGGTTCCTCCATTAAAATCTGTCCCATAATAGAACCTAACAATAAGCCTAATTTCGCTTAATATGCGGGCGCGATAGTTAAAAAAATTTTCAAACACTAACTTTTGTCCATAGAGCTAATGTTAAAAAAATTACAAAATAATTGATATGACGTGACTGTACGCATCAAAAATTATAATATGCTAGTATATGTGGGCCCAAACGGACCACACGGTTCGCCATTTAATTAAAAAAAGTTTAAGCGCAATCTCACTCAGATATATAGTGCTTAAAGATGTAAATAAATAGAAAATTTTAAAATACTATATATTTAATATATTAAATGTTTTCTCTAAATTAATTATTATAAATTTTACATTATCTATCATTTTTAGTGAGAGACTATAAATTTTTAAATTCAATTAAGTTATAAAAATTGTAATAAATAAATATATTCTAATTTGTATTTATTTACATCTTTAAGCACTATATATCTCAATGAGTTGCGCTTAAACTTTTTTTAATTAAATGGCGAACCTTTTTGGCACCGCCATATATAATGTGTCACCACATTTACTAATTTTTAAGACCATAACATCGCCCCGCCCTCTCACAATGTTTTATGGACCTCACTCCTTTGATAAATGAACGCTATTAAGAGTATTTTTTATTATTCGTGTATTATATAAAATGATTGTTTTTTGCAAATAATTAAATAAAACAATGCATCAGATTGTGATTCAAAATGATACTCAAATTAATTTATTATGTGTACAATGTAAAGCTTGCATAGGGACAGAGGACATATGCCTCTAACTTGAATTAAAAGTAAATTAATTTCATAAAATGCTTTACTGTATTTTATTTTTTGAGCTTGAATAACATGAAATTTTTCAAATAAAGCATAAATAAGTAATTTTTCCTCAAATCAGCTCAAATATAGACACAATTTTAAATAATACTCACATAAATCGTGTGAATCGTACAAATAATAGCTGTGTAAACATATTTATCCCAATGAGAAAATTTACTTGTGTTTGAAGTTATTGCCATTTTTTAACACACAAAATAATATTCTTAAGTTTTGTATTTAAATATTATGAATAATAAATAGCATACAGTATAATATATTCCTAGTTATGTATTGATAGCAGCGGATTATGTTTATAATAAAAATACAAATAACAGTACAAAAGATGAAAAAGTTGAGCACTGAATTCAAAAATTCATTTTAACCTTAATTAATCAATTTTTTATGTGCATTAATACTGCTTATGAATGCTCATCAAAATAAATATCTGTATCAATCATTTAAGCGCAGTATAGTTTCCATCACTTCTACCAAAGACTGCGCATCTGTGACCTTATTTATTAAATTTCATTATATAACTAAAATTTCATAACTTTTATAGAAAATAGTTTTCTATTATTTAATTTAAATTTAAAATTTTTATTTTTCGTTTTATATCTCAATTTTGATTAAGATTTTTGCTTAGGCTTCAAAAATGAAATTACTTTAAGTATTTGTTTAATAATTTTAAAAACAATTATTTATATTAATTTTTTATGTGAAAAACATAGACAGTTATGAGCTGTGGTTTTCAATGTTAGGAAATGAAATATGATATATAATAGAATAGGAAATCCTAAAAAGTCATTAACACAAAAAATATAAACCTGAAAAATATAAGTTGATTTCAATGTAATCTGAAGATTACTATTAAATATATAACTATAAAAAGTGATAACCGATTAGAAATAAAATAGTATTTCAATTAAAGCGCTTCCCTGAAGACAAAGTTAGCAAAAATATCTCCTCTATAAAGATCTTAAATTATTAGTTAAAATAATACAAATACATTATATTCATTCATAGAATTGAGGGAACCTCTTATAGCTTTAAATTGTTTTATAGTGTGGTCTCATTTTATTTAATAGAATACCCCCGAGGATGGAAAGTATTGGTCAATAGAAGACCAAACCCTGTTAGTATTGATCACAGATATCCAACTTCAGTAAATGTTTTATAAATTAAGAGAAATTTTTTATCTTATGTAGGATTTTGAAGTAAGCTTAGGCTCAGTATTAAGCGAATGTATCTCATAAAAAGCTATTCTGGTCTTTTTCCGAACAGCTTATAATAAACAAAAGTGAGATAAACACAGACTTTTTTGAAATATTCTTAACAGCTCAGCTGAAAGAAGTGTGGCTTCCTTTTCTAATATAGTAATTGAGTTCAATACACGCATTTAATACAAGTTTAGTAAGTTTGTTAATTAAATATGAAAAATATTTTAATTTACTAAGAATAGAGGCTCGTTCTCAGAGATCCAGTGCTCGAGACGTGCCAGAGAACACTCATCACTATATAAAGTATAATATGAGCGCATATTTAAATAATAATAATATAAATACAAATAAACAATAAGATAGTTAAAGAGTGAAGCGTTAATTGAACTTTACTATCAATTTTGAACTTATTTGTTTATTTCTCGAAAATAGTTAACGAATTTATTCTTTGTTAAGCATTTTAAACTTTAGCTAAATTCAATTTTTGATTAGAACTTTAAACTCATGTTTTATACAGTTTCATATTATTTCATATTACGATTTTTGATTAAGTTTGTGATAAGTTTTATTATCTGTCCACTGGTCACTTGCTTGGCTTGATCTGACTCGTAAAAGCAGGTAAATTGAATTTCGGTAAACTGATATGGACCCTACTTTGAGTGATCACTCAAAAGCATATACTACTGCACTAAAATAATGGTGTATTACGATGTATGACATACGTCGCAAAAATAAGTTATCAATTGATAGCTTAAGCTGCCGATGGCGGTTACCAATAACATAGGTGCTCTATGAGTAGAAATGTCCACCACATTTTTTGCTATGTTATAAGTAATGAACAATATAGGCTCGAAATATTTGGAGCCTAAACCTGAGCCTGTAGGCTCGAAAAGTCTCTAGAGCCGAGCCTAGAGCCTAGGCTCAGCCTGAGCTTATTTTGATCATTAGTTATGTCTTTAATATAATATTAGATAATATATATTTTAATGAGGGTAACCATTAGAGGAGCTTTTATAGGTTTAAATAGATATATGGGCAGCTTTACATACAATGAGAAGTTTGCTCTACTAGTTTCGTATTAATTAATATATATATTTCATTATATTTTATTGAAATTAGTTTTTACTTAAATGCCTATTCATCGATAAATTGATACATTTCTAAAACATGTTTATATTATTAAATATTATAATCATTTTTAATCCAATTTGACTCTGAACTCATAAGTTCCCGAACCAACTGATTGAATACCTCCGTTCTTATTAAATCTCAAATCAATATCAGCTCTTGTGTTCACCGGTATTGTAGTCTTAAATCATAAAAAATACAGAATAAGAAAATACGTATTGAAACAAAAACTTATTCATACTTTGAGAACAAACTCATTGCTAGTTAT
>JAQGCH010003027.1:0-11353 GCA_034699485.1 Nanhermannia elegantula
GTGGCTATTTTATCTTCTACATGTTGGCCACATATTCAATGTTTTTAAATATCCCTACGGCCCGACGAGTTTGCCCATAGCTTACAAACTGTTAAAATCTCATTGTTAAAGGGGCTTCGGTGAGATCTCCTCTCATTAGGGAGTTGGCTCGTGAATCAAGGGTGGACCAAGTGGTGTGTTTTCCAAAATTTCACTGAGTCCGGGAAACTCCCGGACAATTCGGGAGACCTGGCAATCGAAGTTGAAAACCAGTGAAATATTTACAGAGATAACCCCGTGTTGACGTGGGTAAAAGTATCCATAAATTTGTTATAAAACAATGCATGTGTCAAGCATTGTATGAATCAAATGCTAAACAATGCACTTATTAATGTTTAGATTAACATTTATTTATTGTTCAATTGTTTTATAATAAGGTTTTATAATTTACTTTACTGTTTGTATTTGAAGCCATACATATTTCGGATCAGACTATCATTAATTTACTTAAGAGAATAAAATAAATGAAAAGATAAAGGTTGAATAAAATTATTTTATTAATTAATTTACGTTTTTTAAATGCAGTTATATATTGCATATTACATAGAATTTTATATTTATTTCATGAAAACTCAATGAATTTCATCAAATGGTTGAAATATTTACTATTTAATTGAAAATTAAATACACTGTTAAAGTCATTCAATTAATAGTTATTTATAATTGGAATAATAAACAAATAAATCAATTATAATAATTATTATTGAGTAAAG
This sequence comes from Nanhermannia elegantula, assembly GCA_034699485.1. Taxonomy (NCBI): domain Eukaryota; kingdom Metazoa; phylum Arthropoda; class Arachnida; order Sarcoptiformes; family Nanhermanniidae; genus Nanhermannia; species Nanhermannia elegantula. Next base: position 753 of record JAQGCH010003027.1, read on the forward strand.
TGTTTGAAGCAGTTTTTTATAGACCTGTGTTATCACTTATGCCTCAAACTACGAATTAATTATAAAAAATTTAATTATATTTTATAGTATGACTTGAATAAGTGTTTGTTTATTTATAATGATCTGGAGTCCAGATTCTGGACCATAATCTAAATCATAAAAAAATATTCAAAAAAACAATACTTAGGTTCAAAACTTGGAATGTTATTCAACTTATAGATAGAATCAAGTTTTTAACTAAAATTTTAGAAAAACCTGTGATTTTTAGTTCAAAACTTAATTTTTTAATGAGTAGGATAACAGTTATTATATTCTTTTCTAAATATTTGTGAATTGTATGCAAATAATTACTGAATTTATCTCTATCTCAAGTTCTCATAGTATTAATATTCAAAAAGTTTTAAGTTTTGAATATGAGACTTATTAATTTACCAATAATTAAGATTATTATGATTATTGCCACAGCCGTAACTAGGAGTGAGCAGGGGGCTGTAGCCCCCAAAAGATTTTTGACCAATTGCATGTAGATCTGTAGTAATTTTTAAATATTATCATATTTTGGGACATTTTTATGTTTAGTCCCCCACCTAAAAATACTACTTGCGGCGCTGATTAATGCATTTAATGGCCCCTTTTGTTAACATATTTCTTCAAAAAACTGCTTAATTTTAAGTAATCTAATAACAGTGAAAATAAGTTTAACAAAAATATCTATAATTATGATTAAGAGACTTTTGATTAATTGAATAAATTTGTAGAGTATATGAATAATCAATTTAAGTGAACTTTTATTTCTGGAGAAATTATTTTTAAATAATTGAATAAATTCAATGAATAAATCCACTGCCTTAATAGGCGATAATCCGAACCAAAGTGATAGAAATCCTCCAAAATTATATATTAAACTATTGAAATCAGTCTTCAATGTTTCGATAAACACAATAGTAGGAGATTTAGATGGGATTATCTCTAAAATTGTTTCATTTGAAAATGATTTTATATATGAAACCTTTGTCTCTAAATAAACATTTTTACACTTATTTTTGCAAAAATTATTAACTTCATTCCATATATTATACTCAACAGTAAAATTTGCTAATAAAGTAATTTTACAAAATTTATATCTTTTTTCAAATAAATACCTTTGAAACTCTATAGTTATATCAATATTTGCAACTGGAATACAGCCATAAGTTTTGTTAACTAAGTAAAAATATTCATCTGAGTGACAATAATCATTGTAATCATAATAGGAATTGTCAAATCTTTCTTCGAGGTTACAGCTATTCTCTGAATTCACCAGATTTTTTACTAATGTTGATGAAAATGATGCTTTAGTTATTGTATTATATCCTAAAAGCAATTGTCGTATACCCTCTCCAGGCATTTTTAAATGGCATACATATGGTTCACGCTCATTTACTTCAAGTCTCATTCTTATTCCATCTAGTTTATTTTGATCTAATAGTTTATTAAGACTATAATTCGACACATTTTCATATATCTGTTCATTAGGAGATAAAATTCCAAAAATAAGGATAAATTCTGAACTTCGTGTCTCAAATCCATATTTAATTTTTGGACAATTCATAATTTTATCATAAGTTATAATATCACATGATTTTATTATGCGATCAAATCCAAAAATTTGAGGCAATTCATTAAATTTGTTTTTTGATAAGTAATTTTTAAAATATGTAAAATGAATGGGAGGTATATTAATTGAATCTTGATTTGAGATTTTTTGTTTATTTAATATATTTTTATTGATCTCAGTTTCCTTCGCTGGATATTTTTGTTGTAATTTATTTAAATCTCTAATTTGCAAATGTTTTTTTAAATAAATAGATGGAAATGCTTTAGTTTCTTGTACATCAAAACGAGTTATTATTTCAAATTCACAATAACTTGTTATAACAGATTTCAGTTGAAATGACATCAAAACAATATATATAATTAATGTGAAACTTTTAATTTTTTCTAAAACTTGTATTTTCAATAATTTTCCTTTGAATGGACAGCATATAAAAAGCCGTTTTTTAAAATATGACTTAAAAATAAATTTTATATTTACTTTTTTAAATAAAGAGATAAAATGAACCGTAAGTTGAAATATGTCTAAACCAAACCACATCCCAATGAGACCTCCAGCAGAACACAAATATTGAATAAAAGTGATTTGAGGGAAATGTGTAAAGGTTATGTCGTTTTGAGAAGATTTAGCATTATTAACTACTTTTAAATTTCTTTCTTTCTTTCTTTCAAATTTTGGAAGAGACGTACGTTGTAAATTTGTGGAAAAGTATTCATTTTTGCAATTTTTTCTGCAGTTCTTCTTAAAATAATTTTTTTCTAACACAAAATTATAACTACATTTTTCACAGAAATTTTTTTCAATAGTATGATTTGATACCAACCATTTCTGATTACATTTACAAGTTTTAAATTCTTGAATTTGCAAATTCCTTACAATACAATCTTCATATGATTTATAGTGATTGTGGGTCTTTGTATGAATTTCATAATCATAACAATTAGTCTCATAAGGAAATGGCAATAAATTTTCCTCAATTAAAGAAAATTGAATACGATTAAATCCAAATTTTAAATCATGTTTATTTGTGGTCAGATGTGGGGGTGTTTTCGTTTGATGCATTAATCCAAACAAAGCAATATCCTTTGTGATATAGAGTGCGTAAAATTTTAAATTAGATGGAATAAGATTTGAATCATACAATTGACTGAAATATGTAATACATCTGTATGAAAATGGTGTCACACTTTCTATTATAGATGCCATTTCATTGCAAAATATATGAGAATCATTTGCTAATTGCATATGACATATTATATTTTGCTTAAGATATTCGCCTACTGTTTGATTTACAGATTTTTCTGACTTTATTCTATAATATTCTCGGTCAGAGTCAATGCATAAACTTAAAGGAGTAGTGAATATTTCGTTTATTCCAACTTTCATATCAATAACTGTATGGTATTCACTATAATCTTTAGTTAACTGTAATAATTGAATGAATAACATTACAACACAAAAAGATTTCCATAATTTTTGTACAGAAAACTCCAAGAATAAGTATAAAATAATTGATGATATTTTTGTTATATTTTCATAAAATAAATTACAAATATTTTTAAGCATGAAATCCATCTTAAATATTAAATTGAAAAATCTTTCCGTATTTATAATATATTTTACAAAAATTTCTTTGTTATAAATACATAGATAATCCACTTATTTTGAAACTATTCATACAAATATCTCCTAAATTCTTATCGTATTAATTATTTCGCCATTTTGTTTAAATTATTAAAATATAGTCAGCAACACTCATAAGACTATTTATTGTTGAAGCACTGGTACAAATATCTCCTACCTTCTAATCATTATTAACTATTTCGTCATTTTGCTTAAATTAATATATATTTATGAAAAACTGCAATTCAGTTCCAGGTCTTAAAATAATTAAATTCTAATTGAATTTTTCTCCTAATTTTTTTATATTATAAAAATAAATTGAGTTTTGATATTGATTTTCAACATATATCCTAATATTAGTGAATGCAGAAGTTTTTATTTTACTATATTAGAAAGCCTTTACAGCGTTTTAACATCTTTTAAAAAATTTCAATCTTATTGTTGTAAAAATTTTAATTATACTATTTTGGACGAACAAACAGACAGACTGATATCGTTTTATATAATATATATATAACTCACTAATATCGTTTAATTTATTTAATTAGAGCTTCATTTTGAAAGCTAAACTCAGCTGTATTGAGAATATCCTAAAGTAAACAGAATAGAAAGTATCTCAAATATATAGAACAGAGCAAATAGAACAGAATTTTACTAATTAAACACTATAAGCTCCCGCTGCTACGCAACTCATTTTACTTAAAAATAACACATTAGACTCTCGTTATAGTGAACGACTAAATGCAATAGAAATCCGTTCACTATGTCGGGAGTCAATATTATAACATTGTCGGGTATAGCAAACCAAACTAGTGGTATAAAACTGTTTACTATAGCGAGAGATTCACTATATTCGACTTCATTATAACGAGAGTCTACTGTAACGTAAGAATAATTGATATAAATGATTACATAAGTTTATAAACAAACTTTCTATTATTATTTTACTATTATATTAAATTGTTATTTCATGAATTAGGCCAATCGATTAAGAAATTTTTGAAATTAACTGTTAAATAGAGATTCGAGATAAACGATTACCTTTTGATATGTGATTTAAATGCAAGTTAAAATTTTGTTCTTTAATCACAATATTATTAATATTGTTTTGTGTAATTGAATATAATTTATTGTAAGCCATTATAAACAGATCCGATAACATGAATATAGAAAAACCGAACCACATACTGATTATACTCATTATGTAACATAAGAATTCTTCGATTTGTATTTTAGGTGAATGTATTAATGTAGTCATCGGTAAAGTAGGAGGTCTGATAGCAATAATTGTGAAATTTTTTAATATATTTATCGGTAATATTTCATGAAATAAATTGTAATATTCTGTGATACAGTCCGCCCCATTTTCGCAATGCTTTTTACAATTTGTGATTACATCCCATTTTTCGCTTTCATCCAAAGTTTCGTTAATAAACAAACTGCTATTAATATTCTCTGTAAATTGAAATGCGGGCCAAAAGACGTATTTTTTCTTATAGTAATCAGTTATACAATGAGATAAACAGTAAGCTCTCGACCGGTATCCAATAGTATTATAGTCGAAACACAATGTTTTATATGGTTTTGGCATAAGATGAACATAAGTTTTTTGGTATCGAAATGTTATAAATTCTGAATTGCGTTCAAATAAATAAAATGGAAACCAATTGACGTTTTCTAAAACTGATTCTTTTCTTGAATGCAAATAAATTACTGCCAACTTTTGCATCGAGGAATACTTAATATGTATAAATGGGGGATCTCTTGATGGATATTTGCGAGTAAATAAGTATTTCTCGTCTGATTGATTGCTTAATTGAGAAAATAGAGTAAAACAGAACATCGTATTACTAATGTATATTTTAATTGGAGTGATCGCCTCACAGCTCACGTTGATTACGATACATTCAAAGAGTTGTTTTATATCATTAGCATTATATAATTGTTTAAACTGATTCTCAATACTTAGTATATTTAGCTGCTTCATTTTTTCATAAATATCTACAAAGCTTTTTATTTCACCTTCCATTTGGTTGTCTCTTATGAAAAATGGTTTAAATCCACACAATGTGATTGCAGGCAAAGAAATCTTAACTTCTGTATCATATAATACTTTAGTTGCTGTTTCGTAAGACAAATACACATTAGATATTTGATAAATTTGTGATAAGCATCCGATCAAACTGATAGAAATAAAGATATATTTAATTAACTTAATTGCTTTGAAATGAGCCATTTTATAGCTATGCAAGAAATGAGCCAAATATATAACAGTAAACGTTTATATATTTCAGGACATAAATCAATAAATAACATAAAAATCTCGGTATTATAATAATTATAAATGAAATTTCACTTTACAATCGATAAATACAATACAAACAAATAACAATATTATTAAAATTTGCTGATTTACAAACACAATTTATTTAAGTGAAAAAATGTTGAAATTTAATATTTATTTTCTCTCATATATTAAATGTCTTATTAATGTGAACATAACGTCAACACAATGCAATTTTAAACAATTTAAACTTGAAATGAGGTGAATCGATCATTTTGTAAAAGTTTAAAAATTTGGTTTAAAATATTGTTTTGAAAGGGGGAAGGTGTATTAAGACATTGTACGTGGGCAAGGCTTCTTTTAATAATCAATATGGAAATCGCTGTGATTTGTGATCAGATCTGACATTGAGTTCATTATCACTTACAAGACATGAATAGATCTCTTGATATCTTTAAAAACCGAATTATAGAAGCACTTAATGTTTATGTGAAACCAAATAATATGCCTTCTGAACGGACATATAGATCTCTATTGATGAGACCTTCAACTAATGCTCAAATAATGGACAGACTAGGCTGTACTTAGGCATGTCCACTTTGCTCTGCTTTATATTGGGGTCAACGAGGACATGATACAGATGTCGGTGAAAATAAAAAGCATCACACATGTCATCAACCTATGGGTTTAGGCAAATGTCATGTTACCGATATCAGGGCCGGAGCCTATATCCGATCTCTTTAATAACAAAGTTCTCATAGTACATGCCGTTGCATTGAAAAGTATATTATGGTTTGGCCGGGACCCGGACTTTTTGCTGACACATAGTTTTTTGGAGTCAAGTCGATTAACACATTGTTTTATAAAGTTTTTGAGAGTGAGATCAAGCAAAGCAAATAACCATTGGTCAAATAATGTTTTTTCAAGTATTGCCGAGATTTATATAGTTTTTAATGGTTTTTAGAGTTTGTTAAGTTGTATATATTTAAATAGTTTTGTATAATCAAGACGAGTAACAATTCGGCCTCTAATGCTCTTGAGAGTGTGGTCAAGCGAATTGATTGACCAATGTTCAAATAATGATTTTTCAAGTCTTGTCGAGTTGTATATAATTTATAATGGTTTTTTGGAGTTAATTCGCTTAACACATTGTATTATAAAGTTTTCTGGATGAGGTCAAGCGAAGCAAGCGGTAAAATAATTTTTTTGTGTCATTAAGTTTTATATACTGTTAGATGTTTTTTGAGTCAACCTAACATCGGATTCTATGTAGGAATTCGGAGTCCCAAAGGGGACTTCGAGTTCCTGTGGAACCTTTGAGTTATTCGTTATATTACGTGAAACCTACGAGAGTCCCACAAAAGACTTCGAGTTCCTACAAAGAACCCATAAGTTGCATGTAATAAAACGCACAATTCAAAGGTTCCACATAGGAACTTGAAGTTTTTTGTGAAACTCCAAGTCCCTGCATAGAATCCGATGTTATGTCATGACTCAAAAAACATCAAACACTATATAAAAATTATAAGGAAAATTACTTTAACGTGACAAACCAATTTTTCTAAAACTGTCAAATTTTATGATTTGTTATATAAAGAATTAAAAAATTAACTCATGCTGCAATGGTCCCTGCATTTACGTTTTATTTACAAAAATACTTACAATACATTTCATTCATATTTAATATGGTTTCCGTCATTTTATTTTAAATAATTTGAGAATAGTTGGAATACTTTTATGAAATTTTAAGCTATTAAACAAAAAATAATTTCGCATGTTTTATAAAAGTTTGGATCAGTTGCGCCAATCAACTCGTGCCCTGTAAATCGCTAAGTTAAGAACACCATTTTATTAAAATATTCATTGTTATTTATATACACCTTTGTAAGACCAATGTTTATATATTCTAATCTGTGACCGTATAGGCCCTCTAAAATGGTACGTTTGGTAATCGTAATAATAATTGAGAATTTCGTAGAAATGTTACAAGCTATTCTCAAGTTATTCAAAATAAAGTGACGAAAACTACATTAAATGAATTAAGTATATTGAAAGTATTTTTATGAATAAAACGTAAATGCATGGAGCATTTCAGCAAAAGTTAATTTTTTAATACTTTATATAACAAATCTTAAAAGTTGACAAAGTTTTAGAAAAATCGGTTTGTCAGATTAAAGTAATCTCGATTGTTAATAACACAAAAAAGTTATTTTAACACTGATCACTTGCTTTGCTTGACCACACTCAGGAAAACTTTATAAAACAACGTATTAATCGACTTGACTCCAAAAATCCATTAAAAATAATATACAACTCGACAAGACTTGAAAAAGCATTATTTAACCATTGGTCACTTAATTCGCTTGACCACACTCTCAAGAACATTATAGGCCGATGCGTTACTCGTCTTGATTATAAAAAATTATTAAAAAATATATACAACTTAACAAGACTCTAAAAACCATTAAAAACAATATGGATCTCGACAATACTTGAAAAAACATTATTTGACCAATGGTCATTTACTTTGCTTGACCTCACTCTCAAAAACTTTATAAAACAACGTGTTAATCGACTTGACTCCAAAAAACCATTATAAACGGAATTCGTACATTTCACTGACAAACAATTTCACCGAAAAATTATTTCAAAAGTAAAAAATTTTTTTTGATTGATTTATTGATTTTTTTGCAGTGTCCGATTGCTTTACTTCATTTTACATATCATTATGTGAATAATTGAAATTAGTCAATTTTCACTTTGTTTCCATGCGTTAAAACTCATGAAGCGTTAGTCCGATCTACTTAAGACTTATATCGTTGTAATCAGCTCTTAATTATCTTTAATTTGATATATATCATCAGGTCTTAAGCTGATCCGTAAACGGCCAACCTCTGGATCAGCTTAAAATCTGATGATATATATATATATATCAAATTAAGAACTAATAAAGATATCGCAATGAAATTATTTTTTAAAAAAAGCAATAATGGGAGATTTGTATAGACTACATTTCATTTAAAAAATCACCTGTATGATGTGGGTAATTTTATTGTAAATTGTTTGTTTCGATCTCAGCAAAATGTGAAAAAGCTTTTTATATCAAATGCAGCTGATACAAATTTATATCGAATATAGTCTATACAAATCTCCCATTATTCCTTTTTCTTTAAAAAAAAATTTTGAACAAGAGTACTCCTGAATACTGGGTGAACATTGTTGACTTCAAATCAAATCCAAGGACTGGAAATGTATGCAAAGTTCCTATATCAAGAATTAATATGTCTGACAATAATATTTTCACTAAAGTTTCTAAAATGTATAACAGCTTACCATTATATTTAAGAAAAAAATAAAAATTTAATGTAAATTTAAAACAATTAGAAGAATATAAAATTTAAAATTCATATATCATGTGGTGTAATAAAGGGAGTCGACCGTTTGACCTACCGACCATTTGACCTACCAGCCATTTGACCTATCAACCATTTGACCTACCAACCATTTGACCTATCAATCATTTAACCTACCAACCATTTGACCTATCAAACATTTGACCTACGGACCGTTTGACCTACAAATTTGACCTACCGATAGCTTGAACTATTAACTTGACATACTGATAAATTGACCTATTGACTTGACCTACCGATCAGACGATTTGACTAATGCTACTCTTTTAAGATCTTTAGACACGCCCATTAAAATTTTTTCTTTAATAGTATTTCAAGAGATGATCATGAATATGAAAGAATTTTTCGTCAATCGAAAATAGTTTTCGAGATATTTGACATTTAATGTCAAATTTTTCCATAGATTTCTATATAAGTAAGTTAAGTGCCACGTAATGATAAACCTAACCTAACAATAAAAGTTGGGTCGCTTCGCGACCCAAAGTATTATTAAAGTCAAGCCGGCGAAAGATGAGCAAAACAGGGTTGTAGTAAATTTTAAGAAAACACGCCTTCAATCAATCAGAGTGAAGGAAAGTAGCATAGCAATAGAGAGGCAAATTTGAAAATGTAAATAGAGTAAACACATGCTGTTTTGCTAAAATGAATTCAGCTACAGATATAAGTGTAGTTTAATTTTGAAAGGCCTCAATTAGCCTAAATTTATTTAATTATTGTAATTTGGATCCTAATTAAATAATTTATAATAACCACAACTTGTTTTACTTTACTAAAATCTAAATCTAGCGCCTGAGTTCCTAATAAAAAGTGATTTTTATTTTGATTGGCTGTAGGAGGAGCTTCTTACTACAACCCAATTTTGCTCATCTTTTGCCGGCTTGACTTTAGTTAGGTTACGGTTTATCATTTTCGTGGGCGGCGGCGGTAGCCGCCGCCAAGGGGGAAGTTAGAATTCTTATTAAAAATAATTTTTTGCCTATTATGAGTTATATTTGTTTTAACACTCTTCTCATAGAAGCCTATTGTACAAAATGCTAAAAATTTTTATAATTTAAGTCAATCAGAAAATTCGACATTTAAAGTCGAATAACTCGAAAAGGTCAAATGGTTGGTAGGTCAAATGGTCGGTAGGTCAAATGGTCGGTAGGTCAAATGGTTGGTAGGTCAAATGGTCGGTTGGTCAAATGGTTGGTAGGTCAAATGGTTGGTAGGTCAAATGGTTGGTAGGTCAAATGGTCGGTAGATCAAATGGTCGGTAGGTCAAACGGTCCAGATCCGTAATAAAAGCTTTATTATACTAAGTTTTTATGCTAAATAAAAAATTATTATTATTATTATTTATTAACAACCTGCTCTATACAAAGCCCTACTTCTGAATTAGAGGCCTGCATTTTACACCCGCACCCGTGGGTGCATGCGGGTGCGAGTGCTAAGGCTGAAGGGTGCGGATGGGTGCGTATGGGTGTGGATGGGTGCTTCAATTGTTCAATTTGCAGTCCTCTACACCGAACTATTATACCAAATAATTTTTAAATTTATGAGAAACATATACTCGGGTGCAGAAAAATTGAGACTTTTTCTATTTTTAAAAAATTATTATGATTTAAAAACCCCGCGTAATAGAACAACGAATGATACGCCATTTTAAAGGACTGCAAAAGAGCTTTAAAATGATGTGTCACATAAC
>JAQGCH010003028.1:0-11353 GCA_034699485.1 Nanhermannia elegantula
TTTTCAGTCCCATTCAATCCCATTACTTAAAATTTCAGTCCCAGTCCCATCCCAGTCCCATTCCCATTCCCATTATATATGGGACTGGGACTCAGATTCTATGCTCTAGTAACAACCAGGGTGACCACATAATTTTTTAAACGATGCGGGACAAATTTATCAAAAAGGGACAAAGTACATATTTTATCAATTATATACTAAAAATCAAAGGGGGAACCAAGGTATACATTTTTAAATGTCAATAGCACTAGACCTCAAATGCGAGACTGTCCCGCACAATTCAGGACATGTGGCCACCCTGGTAACAACTTTTCACAATATGTGATATAAATTAAATGTTATGATTGTTATTATGTTTGATCAATAAATTATTTTATATTGTGAGCCAATGTACAAAGTTATTTATAAAATAGTGCATTTTTAACAACAATAAACTTGAACAATAAAGTACTAAGTTGTAGGCAAACTAATAAATATGAAAGCATGTGTTATTACAAAAGATATGCTCTTTTTTAATTATCTTTAAATTTAACCACATTAAATTATTTATAAATTTTTGTTTTGTATAATTAAGAGTTGCATTTTTTTCTTTTTACATTAAACAATAACAAATTTATTCTTATTACGTTAAATACGTTCGACCCTAAATAATTTTGTGCGAAAATAAACAAGTGTTATAGACTTTTAAATCAATTCATATAAATCATCTTTAAATCATAACAGCACCTATAAGGTAAAAATGTTTTTCTATTAGGGTGACCAACCGTCCAGATTTTGGGCTATTTTAAAAAATAGTTCCTGGTCCCCCCTTTGAGTTTGTCTCAAAATAAGAATTTATGGATAATTATCCTTTGGTTCCCCTTGAGTTTGTCTCAAAATAACAATATATAGATAGTTATTCTTTGGTCCCCACTTTGATTTTTTAAGATGTTCAGATTTTGACTCCATTAAACTTGGTCACCATAGTTTCTATCTATTAAATAGAATTATGTTTAAAAAGTAAGATTAATTAGCTATAAAGTTCAGGATATAAACATTTAAAGAGGAATCTGATAACGCACAAATTCGTCATATAATATCTAATGCGCTGCATTACAGTTAACAATTATCGACACATTGTTTAGTTCACAATAATGTACAGTACAACTAATTTAAAAATCTCTGCTAATAATTAACTCTCATAAAAAGTAATAAATTGATTTCTATTCAATTTTTATCTTAATCATAACGGGATTCTACTGTATCTCTAATAAAGTAAGACAAACGCTATCAACAAAACAACAGTTTTAACAAAAATTCCTTTAAAAACCAAAGTATTAGTAAAAAATCTATTTTTCTAATAAAAATGTTAATCAAAAAAGCCTTTGTTTCAGCTCTAAGTTTGCTTATAATAGTGAACTCAATAACAGCACTCAATGATGGTTTAGCCCTAACCCCACCAATGGGATGGATATCATGGGTTCGATATGGATGTGAAACAAATTGCACTAAAGACCCTAAAGAGTGTATAAGTGAACAGCTCTATAAGGATATGGCCGACCGAATGGCCGCCGACGGATACAAAGATGTTGGCTATGAATACATTAATTTAGACGACTGTTGGTCTGAAAAGGAAAGGGATGCTAACCATAGATTAGTGGCGGATAAGATTCGTTTTCCGAGTGGTATCAAAGCGTTAGCAGAATATATACATTCCAAAGGGCTTAAGTTTGGTATTTATGGAGATATAGGACCTAAAACATGTGCCGGGTATTAATTTTAAAATTTTTGATGAAACACTTTCTTTTCAACACAATAAAAATTTGCAAATTTTCAGTTTCTGTTTTAATCTTTAAAATCTTTTATTTCTGTATTTAAAAATTTTGTTTACAGTTTCAATATTGAAAACTGAAACTGAAAAATATAATATAAGTTTTAGTCACAAAGAATGAATCAACACTATACTTTATAAATAGGGTGACCAAGTCTAATATTGTCCAAATCTGGACAGCTTAAAAAATCAAAGGGGGGGACCAAAAGATAATTTTTCAGAAATTTTTATTTTGTAAAAAACTCAAAGGGGGCCCAAGCACTTTATTTTTCAAAAATAGCCTAAAATCTAGACGGTTGGTCACCCTATTTATAAATGAGTCTCTTTTTCTGACAACGTGTCTCATTATTTAATATTTACATTTTTATTCTAAATTTTATATTATTTCTAGATATCATTATAAAATTTTTATAATAATAAAATATAATATAATAAAATCGTTATATTAAAGGTAAAATATTTTTTGTAATTATTAAATTATGTTAAATTTTGAACCAAAATTTCTACCTAATTATGACTTATTTTGGGTTATTTATGTGCTAAACTTTAATGAAATTAATTTTTACTATAGATACCCAGCACAAAATGGCAAAATGGCAAACGGTTCTAATTATTTTGAAATAGATGCTAAAACATTTGCCGAATGGGAAGTGGACTCATTCAAGTGTGATGGATGTTATGAAGATTCCAAACATTTTGATGACCTCTACCCGAAAATGCAAAAAGCTCTCAATGAAACAGGTAGTGTTTAGTTTAAGTCTATGGCCTCATTATTGTATGTTTTTATATTGATTTTTAGAATAATAATTTTTGAAGCAACCCAAATAGGGTGACCAAGTTTAGTATAGTCCAAATCTGGACAGCTTATATTTTAATTATATTTAATTCAATTTATTTAAGTTAACTTTTCTAAAAATTAACCATAATTTCTATTATTTTAAGTAATAATGAATTAATAAAATAGTATTTGTTCCTCATAAAAATTAGGCAGAAAAATGGTTTACATGTGCGAATGGCCTTTATATCAGAATCTTCATAATATTACCCCTAACTACGACGCTATAGCTAAAACCTGTCACCTATTTAGAAATCATGTGGATATTCGTGGCATCTGGGCCAGTGTTAAAACAATCATACAAGATTATGGCAAAATAAATGAACTCTTAATTAAATATAATGGTATAATTTTTTTTAATATAAAAGCTTAATACAGTAAAAGCTTGATATAACGAACCTTGATGCAACGAACATCTCGTTATAACGTACATAACCGGAATCCTGTTCGGCTATAAAATTAAGGTAAAATCCATTCGATATAACGAACACTCGATTTAACCGACAAAAATTTTTACCCCTTGACGGTTCGTTATATCGAGCTTTTACTGTACACTTTAATTACTGTATTATTAATCAAAGTATGCACTCAACAAACTTTCCAAAATTATCTCCAACTAACTCAAAAACATTATTTCTAACATCTGAATAAAATTTGAGCCAAATTGTAAATTATTTTAATAATTATATATTTTTAGGCCCTGGACAATTTTTTGACCCTGGTATGGATGATTCAACTTCTTTGAAATATTTTAAAATTATTATTAATATATATGAACTTAATCTTTATTGTAATAATAGATCAGATAGTTATCGGTAATTATGTGGACCGAAGGGTCCCGACTCCACTTACTGTAGATCAAAGTAGAGCTCAGATGGCGCTATGGTCTATGTGGTCGTCACCTCTATATATGTCAAATGATTTAAGAAATATAAAACCTGAATTCAAAAAAATATTACAGAATAAAGCAATTATTGCTGTGAATCAAGATAAACATGGAATTATGGCAAAACGTGTTTTGTCTGTAAGTGATTTGCTATTTAACATAAATGAATGTACAGGTAGGGCACAAAGTCCCACTCTGCACTGCACTGCATTGCATAGCTGTAATGCATCACTAGCTTCGTCATGATGTATCAATGTAAGTATGCTTTACAGAGAAGTAACCCCTGTATATTAGGGTTGAGCGGGACTTTATGTCCTACCTGTATAGAAATATTATGAATGAGTTAATGAATTTTTATTTAACTGTTAATTAATTTTAATTAAGAACACCGACTACGATGTTTGGGTTAAACCAATGGAACCTATAGTGAATAATGAATATTCGTATGCAATCGTTTACCTAAATTGGCAAGATACAGTTAGTCAAAATGTAAGTTTTTAATAAAGTTTATTTTCAATATTCAATTAATAATTCAGTTTAGGGTGAACAACCGTCAAGATTTTATCTGGACTATCCAGATTTAGAGCTATTTTAAAAAATACAGTGCTTGGTCCCCTCTTTGATTTTTTATTAAATAAAAATTTATGAAAAATTGTCCTTTGGTCACCCCTTTGATTTTTTAAGGTGTCCAGATTTGAGCTCCATCAAACTTGGTCACCCTAATTCGGTTACAATTTAGATAGGTAAAAGATAGAAATGTTTTGCAAAAACTATACTTACTTTGTTCAAACATCTTTATATTTTACGATACGTTGAAATAAATTATTTAGATCATGTTAGAGGAAACAAGTTTTTGTGTTGCTGAAAATAATTTCTTTAGTAACTCAGAAAGTATTTGAATCACCCTCGAAAAATTTAGAACATTTTGCAGCCTTGTTTATAGTATTGTAGTGGAAATGTAAGGAATAGAGCTTGGAGTCGCACAGACACGATTAGGCACACAACTGCATATATAATTGCTTTGAATAATTTTACCTTTTATTTATGATCATAATGTATGTTATTATTGTAATTAGGGTGACCAAGTTTGATGGAGTCCAAATCTGAACGCCTTAAAATATTAAAGTGGGAACCAAAGGATAATTTTTCATAAATTCTTATTTTGAGAAAAACTCAAAGGGGGACAAAGCATTGTATTCTTTATAAATAGCCCAAAATCTGGACAGTCCAGATGAAAACTGAACGGTTGGTCATCCTAATTATAATATACTATAGCCAACAATGCTTTACATATTATACCGTAGAATTAAAAATATGATTGTGATTATTTTTGAATGAATACTGATATTAATTTCTAGTTACCTATATACTAAATTGCTTATATAGAATTGTGTTAGGTTTAGAGTTAGTGAAAGTTAGGTCAAGTGTTTAAACTTTATTGGGATAAATTTTCAAGTGATAAACAATACAAATTGAAGGTACTATTAATAAGTGTTTATGAACATTAGGAACTATTAAATATATGTGTTTCCTCTAATAATTCCTGAGTAAACCAGCTGTTATCTAAAATTTTTTTGTAGATTAATTTTAAATTCATTTGTTATAAACTAAATTTTTTTCTTAAGATATCACATGAATTGTCTGAATTAATACCAAAAGCTTCCAACAGTACTGAATTTGTTGTACATGACTTATTCGAAGATGAAGGCAAAGAAGTTTTATCAACGCTGAAACTCACCGACAAACTTGATTTGTTGGTTAACATAACAGAACGCGTACGAATGGTTAAGTTAGTGCCAAAATAAAATTCCTTTTGAAATGACAGTCTTGTGTCGTAAAATTAATGTACAATTAGTTGACATATTGAAAAAACATCTTGTTGAATAATAAATAAAATTTCATTAAATTGTTCCTACTTTTATTTAAAAATAAATGTGCAGATATTGAGTATAATATTATTGCTGTGAATTAATGTTGAATTATTTTTTGAGCTTTCATATTATTGGCATATTTTACTTTATATTAATTATACCACAATTGATCGCAGCAACTTGTAATATGTCTACGGTTGCCAGGTTTGGTCAGGTTCAAATTCAGGGAAAATGCGGTAGATAGTAAAAAGTAAAGGTAGGACCAATGCAAATTTGTCTGAATTTTTAAAATTCTTTCAAAGACTAAAAGGGAACTAGATTATGTATTTTCCAAAAATAAACTAAGTTCGGAAGACTCAGATACAAGTCGAAACAATAATACATATATCTAAAATCTAGTTAAAATAAAATATTACAAATATATAAAATTACCTCAAATAGTTCAAAAATTTTAAAAAATAGGATGAATGCGTCCGTTTTTACTTAACAGTATAGCTTCACAATAAATTTTCTGTTTTATGGAGATCTATTAGGTCAGTGTTATAAAAACACAAAATATATATGGTATGTTGTTATAGAAATCTTTTATAGAAAATATTAAAATTCAAAAGAATGAATACAGATATTGAATATTGAAGCGTTTGATTCCAAACCGCGTTAACTCCATTCAAATCAGTTTTGAGAAAATCAAGAAAAACTAATCAATTAATTATCTTTATTAAATGTTATAAATTTTTGATCTAATTATAAAGCATATAAGTATGAATCAAAAATTAACATACAATCAAATCTCAGTATTTAAATAATATAAAAATTAATAATTTATTTTTGTACTTAACGCGTTTTGCCATAAAGTTATGGATTTATTTTGTTTTGGAACATAAATAATTTAATAAATGTTTTAAAACATATTAGTCTTCTTCTTCACTTTCAATTACCCCAAATGAAGACATGTTCTCAACTGTTTTATAAAAATTGAATGCTTCATGATGTTCATTAATTCCCATAGTTGAAATCAATTTTTTAATATCACATAGTTTTTTATCTTTAACATGACTTTTAAACGGAAGTTCGACTAATTTTAAAGGTAAAAACTTTTTACCTCTCTTAAGAATGCTATGACTAGTATATGAACCAGAATATGTATTCATTAAAACTTCAATTTGCTTATTTGGTTTAATTAATATTCGCTTAACTTCAGAAATTTTAAAAGATTGTTTTGTCTTCAAAAGAGATGATGCCGTAGTTTTCCAGTCATAAACTTTCCAGTCCTTCCCTATCTCTAACAATTGACCGACTGTTCTAAAAACATCAAAGTACTCATGAGGTGTAATTATTGTTTCCATTTTGTTCAAAATCTTTTCCACTCTCCCGAAAGCTCTATCAGGCGGCATATAAGAGTGTCCACGAACTGGAAATACCCATTCAATATTAATTTTATGTTCACATGCAAAAGCATTAAACATTGAAAGCATTGCGTAGTTTCTGTTTTGTCCGCCACACGAATCAGAAATTAATCGTATATTTTTGAAATTATTTTTTTCAACAAAATTTTTCAAAAAGTTATAAATAGCACTTCCAATTACATTAGAACCCCTACCTTGTTGGTGTTCACCCCATGTATAAAAGTAAACTTCCTCTTGGCTCTGTCTTGAATTTATACCATTATGAACAACAATACCAAAAAAGTATTGCCAAAGCTGACGAGAATAGTAGGCTTCAGTTATCGAGCTTTTTGACAATTCTTGATTTTGCATTAAATCAAAACAAATTGTGACAGTGTTTTCATTTGTCTCATTCAATATTTGGTAAAATTTTTTAGCTCTAAATTTGTGTACAATTAATTCACATATTAATTATTTTTTCTTCTGCTGGTCAGATTCAATTTGTATTAAACATTTATATTTCAAGCAAAAAGAGCAAGTATCTTTTTTAACTGAACCGAATCCCAAATTAAAGTCTGTCACAAAAATTTTGTAATAAAAAAGATATTTAACTTCATTAATTAAAGACAGATTTTCTTGTATAAAGGTGTTATGCATTTTAGTAATGTTTAGACTTGAAGGCAAATATCGGCGATTATTTGAGTCACTTCTTGAATAGTGTCCTGATTTACACTTATATTTCAAAATATGTTCCTTTACCTTCTCTTTATACTCAATAAATTTCGGGTTCAGCCTTTTCCCTCCCCGTCTTTCAGGCCTAACATTACTATTTGTTTTAGCATATTTTGCTATATTTGCAACTCTAGTGTTTCCGATTTGAAATATTGATCGGAAAGTTTTCGCGCAAACCTTTACTAAATTATTACCATTTGGTATATTATATTCAATAGACAGTTCTCGTTGTTTTAATTGATTAATACTTCGTCTTCTTTTTGGTTCATAAAATGATATTAAGGAAGAAATCATAGAATCTTGAGTTACTTTATTTTGATTTGTGTAAAAGTTATTAAATACTGCTTTAATTGTATCATTTGATAAACTCATTGCATTACAAAATTTGGTCATATGTTGACATGAGATTACTGGCTGTTTACCATTAGATGAGTTGACTTCAAATTTCTTTTTATTTTTCTTCCAAATTTCTGGGTTGGCAATACGTTTCCGACCTTTGCCAGGTTCTGAAAAAGTGACATCCTCGAGTTCTGATTCATACGATTCACTCATTTTAATAAGATTTATTTATTTATTCTTAAAAACAATAAACAGTTAATACAAATAAACATATTTTACATTTAAAAACAGCGTGCTTTTGTAATTGTCAGGTCAGATGCGCAAAAGTTTCGCGCATTTGATTTCATTGGCCTAATGGAGTTAACTTGATTTGGCATAAAAGTTCCTTTGGAGTTAACGCGTTTTGTAACAAAAGTTAAACTTTGAATTTAATTTTCTTTAGGATTTAACTGTTTTTGAACAAAAATAATAGTGTCATTGAATTTCTAAGCTCAAAATACATAGTAATCAATGTATATCTCAATTTTCAAAATTTTGTCACTTAACGCGGTTTGGAAGAAAACGCTTCAATATATTGATAATATAAAATAGAAAGTTATACTTAAGTTTAATCCCATGTATTATTTTTACTTGTTCTAAATTTCTTTCTGTTATCATTACCATTTCAAATTAAATGTGTAAGTTATTAAGACAAACAACTTGAAATGATAAAGATAAAAAAGTTATATCATATAATAATATGGTGACCAAGTTTGATGGAGTCCAAATCTAAACACCTTAAAAAATCAAAGCTGGAACCAAAGGGTAATTTTTTATAAATTGTTATTTTGAGAAAAACTCAAAGGGGAGACCAAGCACTGTATTTTTAAAAAATAGCCCAGAATCTGGACAGTCCAGATGAAATCTTGACGGTTGGTCACCCTATTCCGTTTCATCATTGCTAATGCATAAGAAATTTGATACCTTTTATAAAGTTTTAGCACGTTTTAATATTTATTATGTTCCTACCTTAAAATAAAATATGTTGTATATATAAATATAATATTTATGTTTAGACTAGACTTCAATTTATAGTTCAGCTTAGATTAATAATCCATATTAATTATGATATATAAAAAAAATATAAAACAAAAATTTAACATTTATAAAACAGAATTTTTTAATATCTGGGAACTTTATGATTGAAATTTTAAACTAAAAATCTTATTTGAATATCAGCTTAAATATTATTATTATTAGTATAGAACAAATTGATTTATAAATTTTTATATATAGGGTGAAAAAGTTTTAGCATTTTTTTTTATTAATAAATTACTTTATTTAAGATATGGGTATTATAAGTAAAACATTTTTAAAATACTTGCTATTATTAAATACTGTATATTGTAAAAAATCTTGTATAGTATTCATGACACATTAGAATTTGTATTTTATTTGTATTTCAGATAAAGTCACGCAATATTAAAGTAAACTATTCTGTGTATTAATAATTTAAAACTACATATTAGTATTGTATTTATAATTTAAATTTATTGCACTACCAGTATTTAAAAATTAATCAAATATATAAATTTTTTATCATGATAATTTAATTTAATTTATATACTCTAAAAATCAAGCCAGCTAAAATATTGTGAAGAAGTCACAAAAAATACTGAAAAAAGGAAATAACATTAACTTTAAAAAATGCACTGGGTTACTTTGCTTTTAATTTCTGCCCATATGCATTTAGGGTGACCAAGTTTAATTTATTCCAAATCTGGACAGCTTGAAAAATCAAAGGGGAAACCAAAGAATAATTTTTCAAAAATACTTATTTTAAGAAAAACTCAAAGAGGGGACCAAGCACTATAATTTTGAAAAATAGCCCAAAACCTGGACAGTCCAGATGAATTTTGGACGGTTGGTCACCCTACATGCATTGCAGTTTGTCTCCAGTTTTAAATTTTTAATTTTTTGGCTTGTCTTTTAAGTTTCTAAGAATCTCTTTTGAAATATTTTGTAATTTTTATTAAAAAAGTTTTCGTTTTCACCAGTCAATACCCCAATGCGAGATTTCACTAAAGCCCACGTTGAAAACTAGTTAGATTTTTATATTGATAAACCCGTGTCTGCTGTGGGCGAACGTGTCGGGCCATGGGATTATTATAAAACAATGAAAATGTGGCCAAATATTGCAGAAAAAACAGTTTCTAATCCTTGTTTCAAACCCACAAAACTTCAATCATGAGTCCGACACCTTTCTTCTGGGCCAATCTCACTCCATTAAAATAACTCCATATTTCCAAAAATTATGTGCATAAACATTGTATTCAAAATAGACTTTAATTAATCAAAATTAAATGGACCCGAATATATAAATATAAAACCTCATTCATTAAATGGATGTTATTTAAAGACTCTTGTGCAAAAGAGACTATTTCTTCTCATTTGTCAGAAATTTTTTGCACAGTAATACCAATATTTACAATGATGTCAACTAAAATCTGCAAAATATTGGATAAAATGTATTATTTTTTGCATTAGTTATTATCTTTATTCAATAAATTTTATCCAATATTTTTGCAGTTTTTGTTTGACATCATTGTACATGTTATATAATTGTTTCGATATACTTTTCAAATAATTTGTGTAAATGTTTTAAACAATACGATATAAAAATAAATTTATATAAAATAATGTACCATAATATTTCAAATACACCTATATACAAATTCCAATTTAAATGTAGGCCAATTACATATATAATCATTAAACAATATTAGAAGCGAAATTATTATGTTGCACCTAACACAAATTAATAATGTTAATAATTAATGCAACTATGATTACTTGTACTAGAAATAAAATTTATTCTTTGCTGTTTCTGCTCATGATTTTATTATATTATTTATTTTTTAACACTGGATATATTGAAAGGTCAAATATAATCTATTATTTAATGGTTAAATTTAAATGTTTCACGCAATTTAACTTAATTAAGGTTGCAATTTATCAAAGATCATAATTTACCTAAACGTATTCAAGATAAAAATGTAATAGTCATCGCAACATCAGCATGTGGTCAGGATATGTTTCAACCAGTTATAGCTTTGTTAAAATCCGTGGCACTATTTTCTAGAAGTAACTTGCATTTAATTATTTTAACAGATATTTTGAATGCAAGTATAACACTTGAGGTAAATTTTAAAAGTAACTTAAAATTTTTAATTAAAAATTTATATTATTTGAGCGAATATTGCAAAAATACAGTTTAACTTTAAAAAACAAGTGTAAAAGTTTTATTACCAAGTCACTTTATGCAAATATTGACATTTAATTAATTAAGTAAATTAAAGAATATATTATTTAATAACTAATAAAATTTTATTTTAAGATTAATAAATGGCCCCAAATATACAGAAGTCGTATCAAATTAGAAATAAAAGAACCTTATTTTCCAAATGATAATTGGAAACATATGTTTCACCAGTGCTCGACAGCAAGACTTTTCCT
>JAQGCH010003029.1:0-11352 GCA_034699485.1 Nanhermannia elegantula
GTGATTATAAGACATAAAAACGTTATTTATTTATATAATGTTTTGAAACTTGAATTGAATGAAAACTTATGCAAAAGCATAATAAACATTAAATACATTTTTAATAATACTTTTGTTAATTAATAGAAATGTAGGCGTTTTGTAGTATTAATACTTATCAATAGATTGTTATTATAATAACAATTATTAATTATTTGAATGATTTTGTAAATTAGTAAAAAATGACAAAATGAGTGAAAGTAAGAGCCGATCGAGTGTTTGGTGGCCTAAAAGAGTGTTGAACTACTGGTCAACGTCTGCGTCAAATCTCGAGACAGAGTCCGCACAAACCTCTTCATCAGCAGAGAGTTCAATGCAATCAAACAGTGATTTGAGTGAAACATCTGTTGAGAATAAGAGTCAAAGTGAGACTTCACTTAATGTTATCATATCTGGAGTTAATTCAAGTGAATCGCCAGATATTTATAGTAATAATAAATACATTAATCTATTTATGAAACGGGTCCGAAAGCGCCTTAAAATAGATGCAAAGGAATGTTCTGAGAGGCAGTACTGGATGCCTGACTCTAACGCCAAAGAGTGCTATGAATGCGGCGAAAAGTACACTGTATTGAGACGTAGACATCACTGCAGAATTTGTGGCCAAATCTTTTGCACCAAATGTTGTAACCAAGAAATTGACGGCAAATTGATTGGTCAGAGCAGTCGTGGATATGTTCGCGCCTGTAATTACTGCCATAAAATAGTAATGTCTTATATCACTGATAGAAATACTGACACCAATAGAGACTCAGAATTCAAACAATTCAGAGAAATCTTAATATCAAAAAGTATTGGCGACTCTTTTGGCGATCAAATCGACTCTACATTTCATTCAAGAAGTGATGAACACCTGTTAACCAATAATTTAATGGTTTCTCAATCGTCTAATCCATGTGCCTCTCATTCGGCGGCATTTAAGCGAAAAAGTTCTGTCGGATTTCGTGAAGAAGATTATGCAAAAGCAAAGACTAGAGTTTTAGATATAGATAATGAAGTGAATCAGTTGGGCTCTTCATCTCAGAGTCCAATTCACACGTTATCTTCTTTTAACATTTATAAAACCCCAATAAAAACAGGCAATAGCTCTGTTAGTGATTTGTTGCCACTCAGAACTGATGAGGTATCACATGAACCGCTTTGGGTTAAGGAAATCAATGAAGAAGTAGAAGAATTACAAAGTTTTGAAAAATTAGATCTCGAATCATCTTCAGAAGTGGACAACTCTGGCACTAACAAATCCAATATTCCAACTCCTATTTCTGTTTCATCTGCAAAACGATTGGCTTATTCCACGTCAACCTATGATATAGAGCTTGACTTTGAAAAGGATAGGGTTTCCATTTCTAAAACACGTAATAATACAGAAAACTCGGAGAAAGAAATCCAGATTAAGGCTCCTGATGAGGGGCTAAATAACGAAGAATTTGTAGTGACCACTACTTCTTCTAATTGGGAATCATTAAAAGATGGCACACAAGAAAAGGTGGCTTACGATGCACTCAATGCTGCTTATAATCAATTGTATACAAAATTATTGACTCAATTGCTAGAAGACGAATGTTTGTCATTGAGTTGGCTGAATGTGATTCAAAAAATTACAGCTAAAGTTTCAGCAGTTGTTCGACCGAACAGTCATAATGATATCGAAGAAATGGATGTAAGGAATTATGTAAAAATCAAAACAATTCCAAATGGAGTTAAAAGTGATTGTCATATAATAAATGGAGTCGTCTTTTCAAAAAATATCGCGCACAGGAAAATGCGACAAATTATAACACATCCCAGAATTCTGTTGTTGTCGTGTCCTATTGTTTATCAAAGAACTGAGAAAAAGTTTACAGCACTTGATCCAGTTTTACTGCAAGAAAACGAATACATAAAGAATTTGATCGCAAAAATCTGTTCATATAAACCGGACTTGATTTTAGTGGAGAGAACTGTTACCAGAATTGCACAGGAATTGCTTCTCGCAAACGATATTACTCTTATATGTAATGTTAAGCCAATTATTATAGAAAGAATATCGAGATTCACAGGCGCTTCCATTGTTTCTTCACTCGACGCACAAATAGGTGTTCCACAGCTTGGGATTTGTCAGAAGTTTTTTCTGCAGACATTTAACCAAAAAACTTTAATGTATTTCGATGGCTGTCCTCAACACATGGGCTGTACTGTATTGATAAGAGGGAGTTCTCTTGAAGAGCTCAAGAAAATTAAGTCTATTTGTTCTTTTATGGTCTTCTGTGACTTCAATTGGCAGCTCGAGAGGTCTTTTCTAATGGATGAGTACTGTTTCCCTTCGGAACTTCATGAGTCTCAAAGTGAAAAGTCTGTCGATTCGAACAGTTTGAGCGAAAGTATGAATTCAAGAAATAGTTCTCAGAAAGAAAAAAGTATCGGTTCTACTATAATAGATGACAATTCAGACCCTTTATGTTCTATGGCTACTGACCTTAATTTGAAAGAAGTCTCGTCTCCTATCGATGTATGCATTTCTGAACCTAATCATACTCGAGAAGAAGACTTTATTGACTTAAATAAAAAAATGAGTCATTTTCTATCTGAATTACAGCTCAGTTGTTCTCCTTTCATAACAATTCCTTTGCCTTATTTAATGACAACCGAAGGAAATAAATCAAAACTTCGCAAATATTTCAATTCAAAACTTGTTTGGTCTAAAAGATTAGAAAGCGATAGCTCTAAGAGTAATGAACTCAAAGTTGAAAATGCAATCAATTTTAGAAATAGAGAAGAATCGTCCACCGAATTAGTTCCCGTCAAAAAGCATCCATTTTTGACCAGAGATTTGAAAAGTTCCGCCAATTCTCATGAGATTAAGTCATTAGTCGCTGATTTTCGAGCGAAAGGTCCTTTTCTGGAGAATACACAAAAACTTGTGAAGGATTCAAATGTCAAATCAGAAGATGATTTAGTGAACACAAACAATGAGAAGAAGCAAACCTTACAAATCGATGCATTAAATCCTATATATCATCAACACTTACCGGTTCTATTCTCTAGTTTTTCTTACGCTTCAACGAATGCTCCCAATTATTGTGTGAAGCCATGGATTGTTAATATGGACTTTTATGGCTGTAATGATATACCATTAGGAGGTTTTCTCGAAAGATATTGTTTCAGTTCAACCTATTCCTGTCCGAGCAGTACGTGCTCAACACCTATGATAGAACACGTTCGAAGATTCGTTCACTCGAATGGTTGTTTATTAATAGTGTTGAGACAATTGAAACAGAATGTGGAAGCGGCGCAGTCATCGATAATCACGTGGTCCTGGTGTCAAAAGTGCAAAACAGGTACACCGTATTCAAACTTATCGTCTGATACCTGGTCTCTGTCATTCGCGAAATACTTGGAATTGAAATTTTATGGCTCTAGTTATAAAAGAAGAGCCACTTTGAGTTCAGTTTCTTGTTTTGAGCACTCTTTGCATACAGACCACTTCCAGTTCTTTGCCTATAAGCAAGTGGTCGCCAGCTTTAAGTATTTGCCCGTTATATTACATGAAATAGCATTGAGTGAACACTGTTTGCTTCCAACATATAATGAAAACAGTGCTGTAATAGTGAAAGACGACGATCCGGGCTCTATCATCGCTTATGCCTTAAACAGTAATGATTATGAGAAACAATTGGCGGAATTGTCGCGCATGTCTTCGAGTCCTAATATTAAAAGAAAGGGCACTACTTCTACAGAACTCGAGAATTTTAGCGATTCATTAGTTTCTAAACCTTCGTCTAACTCATTGTCACAACACATAGACTTACAATATAGCGATACGACCACAAAGTTTTATTGTTGTGTTTATTATGCGGAACAGTTCCGTAAATTTAGATCTAATATATTTGATTGTTCTAATGGTGAAGAGCTATACATTCGTTCACTGACTAATTGCGTTCCCTGGAAAGCAAGAGGTGGTAAATCTGGTTCAACATTCTGTAAGACACTCAATGATCGCTTTATACTCAAAGAAATGTCAAAACTTGAGTTACAGTCTTTTTTGAATATTGCAAACTATTATTTTGATTACTGTACGAGTGCTATAAGCGAATCGAGGCCTACATTGTTGGCTAAAATAGTAGGCGTTTACAGAACCAGTTATAAGAATAGTGCCACTAATAAAGCATCAAAACTTTATTTATTAGTTATGGAAAATTTGTTTTATAACTACAATATATCTCAAAAATTTGATTTAAAGGGCTCTATTCGTAACCGTTTAGTGGACACTAATTCACAGGATTTAAACGCAGATCAAATTGTTCTCTTAGACGAAAACCTGTTGAAAATGACTTGTGATCGTCCGCTATATATTCAGTCACATTCAAAGACTATATTACGCGCCGCCATTGATAACGACTCATTATTTCTTTCGTCGCATTCAGTTATGGATTACTCTTTATTAGTTGGTATCGATGACGAGCACAATGAGTTTGTCGTCGGAATCATTGATTATATCAGACCTTTTACTTGGGATAAAAAAATCGAATCTGTCGTTAAATCAGTTGGAAGTCAAGGAAAGCTTCCGACTATAGTTCAGCCGGATTTATATCGAATTAGATTTTGTGAAGCAATGGATCAATACTTTCTATGTGTTCCCGACAAATGGTTTTCAATAATTAATTTTAATTAAGTTTAAATGAGTTGTAAATCAATTGTAAATCAATTGTAAAACATTTGTAGAATTTGAATTATTTATATCTGAAATTAACTATTAAAACAAGTTTTTAGATTTTAAAATTGTTTTCATTATACTGTATAAAAGAGAATTAACTTATTTCAGTATATACTGTAAGTACTCTGCAAATTATTTAATATTGAAAATGTATAATTAGATTAAGACAATCTAAAAGGCAAGGCTTACAGTAACTTACATTTAGATAAGTATTCAATTTTTCCATACAAATATCAGCGTTTTCAATACCTTTTGTACCTTTGATCTTATGACCTAATGAACTGCTCTATCAGATTAAATGGTTCTAAATGTTATAATAAGTTAGTATTTTGGTGAGTATTGAAAGTGAATCCAAGATCTTTCAAGTCCGTTACTCAATAATTAATTAATTAATGTCAGACTTTATTTGAGCTAAACATATAAGTTCACTAAATAATAAGTGTACTAATAATTCTCAAATTAATATTTCATTAAAATATAAAAACTTTTAGTTTATAAATGAAAATTTTAAAAAATGTAATTTTGAATCAAACAAATATAATGAATGATTTTAATTATGATTAAATGAAACAATAAATGATACACATCTTCAAAATTTGAGACCAACTTTCAGTCAATGTTTTCTCTTCTTAAACCGTTCGTCATGTGAATGGTCCCTATCTTTAGATCTCGAATAATCATCTCTCGAACTCTTTTTATCTTTTCGGTGTTTCTTATGTTTGGAAATATGATTTCTGGAGTCCTCGGAATCATAGTCTTTATTCGACTTATTTTTCTTCGAATGTTTGCTTTCATTTTTATGTCTGTGAGAACTCTTTTCTTCACTATTTCTACTCTTCCTTTCTTTGCTATGCTTTTTGTGTTTGGATTTTGATTCGTTATTTGAAGATCCGCTCAATTTATTCAATTTTTTAAGCAATTTTTTCTTCTGCTTACTCGTGAGCGTCTTGAGAAACACCATTTCAGGGTCTTCTTCTTGAGGAATCATAACCTTTTGCAAAGTAATCATAAATTAAAAATAAGTTTATTTATAAAGAAATAAATAAGTCTTAACATTACTTGATTGAGTTCGTTGGCATCAAACTTCTGGCCTACTATACTCTTCTTGAGTGCCAGACCGTCCTCTTGCATGGCTTTCATCAGTTCGTCGGGATTTACTTTGTCTGAAATTAATCACAACAATAAACTTATTTGGCTTTTGTTTAAATTAATCTTATATTTAATATCTTATGACACAGTTTTAGTTTAATTATTGATTTAAGATTTAGAAAGAGATGACTCACTCGAGCCGTCCATAAGAGAAATGTTTTGATTATAAAGAGGACACTCGCGGTCAGTGTTGAGATGACCCCATTTGTGACACTTAATACAGCGCACGTTTCGCACCTGAATACCGAACGGTTGATCTCTTATATCCATATTGTTTTTGGCAAAACTATATTTAAGTATAATTAAAATTATACACAAATATTACTAATCATAGGAATGTAATTAATATAAAATAGAACTGAACGCAAACCTCTCTCGCGGAGCGTTTCGTTGCCATTCGAACTTATATTCTGGTTCGTCGTCTTCTCTCTGCCTCTCTATTGATAACAAATTAATAAATAAATTGAAACCAAACAAATCAATCAATTAATGCATTCAAACCTTTTTTAGCCCCGGGCGGCGCCTCATACATAAAGTTGAGCGATAGCTTGTCCTTACTTTCGGTACTCACTAATAACCTATGAGTTGACAAATATATATTTAAAATTAATTGTAGTTTAGAGTAATTGACGATATTATTGAAATGTTAATATACCTGTTGTTATAGAGATCCTGTTCTTTCTCGTATTGAACGCGTAATTCTTCTTCTTTTTTCTTATTGTCTTCATTTCTCTGTTCAGCCATCCATACCTTTATTGGGATAAATGTATTGTTAAACCAATTATTGCTTTTCATATTTTACTATTAATTACTATAATATCTGTTAACATTAGAGATAACAATAATATTAAAATACATACTCTTTTGATGTTATCTCTTGACGCGGGATGAAAGGGCTTTTTGCACATAAAGTTATTAAATCCTTTTCCCATTTTTTATAATTTATTCAATCAATTATTTAGATTTAATTTAATATTTAATTAAAAAACAATCAAACGCTTCAAATCGTTTGAAATCAAATCTACTGTAAAAGTATCGAAAAGTATGACATTTGCAAAAACACGTCATTCAGTGATAACATTACAAATAAACAGCACTTTATAAACCCTCCAATTGTGTCACTCTTTTGCTCGCTTTTGACTCAACCCCTTCCCTGTCCTTCAGAAACACATAATTTAATGACAATATCTCTCACTTTCATACAATTTTCATAAACATTATTAAACACAAAGCTATGGAAACATAAATAACATCTAAT
The DNA here is from genome assembly GCA_034699485.1 of Nanhermannia elegantula. Lineage (NCBI taxonomy): Eukaryota > Metazoa > Arthropoda > Arachnida > Sarcoptiformes > Nanhermanniidae > Nanhermannia > Nanhermannia elegantula. The sequence goes on from JAQGCH010003029.1 coordinate 7,140, forward strand.
AATTATAAGAAAACACTTTTTTTACTAAAAATTATTTTTAATTTAAATGAATTAAAAAACTATTTTATATAAAAATAATAAATATATTGTAAATATTTAGTCAAATTATTAATAATAAAAAAACTAGTTTAAAGTGAAGCGAAACATATAATAAGTTGAGTTATGTTTCAATTTAATAAATGAATTGTTAAAATACTCTAATATTGGGTGTGAATGAGTTGGAAAACTATGACAACTGTGCGATACAGAAGTGGTAGTTGTATGAGTGGTGGCACTGCTGTAGCGGACAATCAATTGGAGAGAAGCACACATTTGAGACATTGCGTCAGTACAGGTATGTCTTCTCTATGCTCTACTCTATTAGCAGTTTATACACTGTTTTACTATTAATATATTTGATATAAACCTGTATTTACCGTACATTCAACTGAAATCACTTTTATTTTATTTAAAAATTTGTTTATTTGAGACTTAAATTCATTAATATTTGTACTTAAATATCAAGTAATTATTGATTTAATGTATTTCTTAATCTAATTTATGACTTATATTAACTATTATTTTGATTTTGTTTATATTTTTATTAATTATTATTAAAAAAAATATTAAATTTTAATTTAGAACGAAATTACTTTTTATTTGAATTAAAAACTCAAATAATTTGAATACAATTTCATTGTTTTCATAAATTATTATTTTGTTCTTATTTTTGATTCATTTAAAAAACTGTTAATTGTGATCAAAATCTAAATAATAATTGATTTAAAAATGAAATAATTATCAAAAACAATGTTTTCTTATCTTTTATATAACAAGTGATAAAATATCGCAACTTTTGGACATAAATTATAGTAATTATCAGTAGTTTATGAAAAAGTGCTTTCATTGTAAACGAAAACAAATACAAAAACTGATGTTTTATTTGGGAATCAATTGATTTAGTGATCGACTCAACAAATGCCACAACAATTTGGTTATTATTAATCGCATTTTGACAACAATGAGCACAATAACAGATCGGTTAGGAATTGGCGACGAAATACGTGAACTCAAATTGGGCCGAACTTTCACCTCAAGAGAGACTAACAATTCGTTTCATACCCTCAGATGTAAGACTTTCTCAATTCATGTTTACATTCATTTCTCTATTAAGTCTTTATTTTCGCTTCAAATCAACTTTTTCTCCCATTTTATTAGTCATTGAAATTCGCATTAAATTGAAACTAAATTACTATTATTATTGCTATTATTGTAAAGGTTTTATTTTCTTTATTTGTTAGAAAATTGTTTTTAGAAAATTTCTTTATGACTGCATTACTACTACTTTTTTTTATCACAGCATTTAATTTCGCTTTTCTTTTATGTCTGTATTACTGTATTACTGACCAGTAATGCGATTCACGAGAAACTAGTTTTTCGCTTAGCCATAGAGTACTTCTGCTATCGATTTAAAGTTTTTTTACTTCATTTCTTTTTAAAAACAACTTCATATGCCTTCACTTCACTGCACATACTGTGTGTCCCTTTTATTTGTCCTAAAAATACAGTTTCAAACTTTCGTTTGAAGCAAAACCATTACATCAACTGTTTGTTGCATTCAATCAAACGTTTATTATAAAGTGATTTAAAATAGAATTACTTTAATTGCATTTTTTAGGCAAACGTAAAGCATTTCAATTAGTGACAAATAAATCAATTTTATTATTTGAAACTTGTTTTCAAAAAAATTTGTTTCACTTCAATCTTTATGTGGTTTTTGATATTTAGAATCTCAGTTTTTATTTAAATAATTACATTAAATCTCATTTTGATGAATGGTTTGTTGATTAGATGTAAACTTTATTTAACCAACAATTGATGTTTTCATATGTGAAAAGTTAGCAAAAACATAATGAAAACCACTTTTTTCCTGAGTCAACGTTATGTTTAGCAAACTTTTATATAATTTGATAAACAAATATTGATATTATTTCAAAAATAGCTATTTTTTATAACTTATTTGTTATTTATTTTGAGTAAATTAGAAAAAGGCTAAACATTCGGAACAGACTGTACTGTATATAAAATTTATTTTATCAGTTAAAACGAAATAAGGATAACATGAGTGCCGCACAACTTGTAAGCTAACAAATAAATGGGTCGAATGTAAGGCAAAAGTCTTTTGAACTCTCGATATGTGTACTAGACTTGAATTGAAGTATTTCTCAATTGAGGCAAATTAATATTTTTGTGAAATACATTTCATGCCTTTAAGGCAAATAACTATACAATTCTCTCTTCATTGTGATCCTCATTTCAATTGATTTTATTCTTAATTTAACTTAAGTTTAATATAGCTTTTCGCGCATATCCTTCTATTTATCAACGCATTAACTTTTCTAAAACTAACATATGTTTGCATTTATTCCTATTTTCTGTGAATCACATGTATCTTAAATCTTATCGATAGAGAAAACGAAAAAATAATTATTTGTAATAAATTCTGATCTGTTCTTATATTTTGAATTTGCTCTCATTTCTACTTTTGCTCCGATTTCTTTTTTAACTTTATATTTGAGGTGAATTTTCCTTTGCGTCAGACTATTAATTATGTTTCGCTTTTACTTTTAAAATTAACTTTCAATCAAAATTATAAATATATAATACTGTGCTATTGAGTAACAGTCTATCAAAACATTCATTAAATTCAAATATTTCAGCAAATTCAGTGATAATCGAAAGAAAGTTAAATTTTAATTAACTTTTTTGATGTGTATTTGTTATATCTTATTGTAATGAACTTTTTTGCTCATTCGATACCTTCTCAAAGCTTTAATTTTGTTTTTCTTTTGTAACTCAATCAGTCACTTATTATGAGTTTTATTCACGTTATAAATAAATCGTTTTATTTTATTTATACAATACTTCTGTTGTTAAAAAAATAACACCACTTTGAAAAGTCTTTACAATTTTCGACCGAACTATTGAAATAATTATGTTTAATTTTTTTATTTGTTGAGAAGCTGTTAATATTTGTTTTGCACTTATATTGAGTTATTATAAGAGTTAACTTTTATTTAACTTTAAAACATTTTTATATAGTTGTTTGAGTGCAGACAAGCCTCGCATACGATTTCATAATAATTAGCACTAAAAATGTTTAAAGTGTTTAGAATTTAAGTGCATGACTAGCTTTATGGCACAGATATATATTTCTTCAATAATTATTAATACTTTTACATGTATTTTATTATTTGATTACTTTATTGAATAGTTCGGATCACTCTCTAACACATCAATTAATCACTTTTTTGATTATAATTATGAAGAATTTGGCAAAATTTATGACTAAAAGTAATAGATATTTATAATAATCTTTATTTTAATAATTGGCTTATGTTAAGAGATCATACAATTATAGCTTTCTTTTATTGGACTGTTTGCTTATTCTTTGCTTCTTTTGATGTCCTACTTATGGTTCTCTAACCTTCAATTTGTTGAATGCATTTTTCGTGATTATGGTAATGCTTAAAGCGAATGAGAAAGTGTATTGCTTTCAAATTAGCTTTACTTAACACAAGGCATGTCTTAAATACTCTGACTGTAAGTCATGTCTGAATTGAAAATTTAATTGAAACACTTGAATGAAATGGCATTTATGTCAAGGAGAGTAAAGGCTTGGATATTAATTATAATTGAGTTGTCTTTTGATTAATTAAGACAACTCTTCATTGGCACAATTTATTCAAAATTGAGTCTCTCTTTACTGTATTTTAATTGAAATGAACACAACTATTATTAAGAGATTTGTTAACTCTAATGTAAAGTTTAAATATAAAACTATAATATAAGTAATTCATCGCATATCTAAAAGTGTTAATAATCAAAACTATATAAAAATTAATTGCTTTTATAAAAAATTAAAATAATTAAATAAATAAATGGTTGAGATATAAATTCAACGCATCTATGAGTGAATGTCCTCAATAACGCTCAATAATAGTCATCACATAATTTTAATTTCTATTTAAGCTTTTTTCTAAATAAATCCAAACTTTCTTTTAAAATAATGCAAATAATACCAGAAATGATTAGGGCTAAGACTCACACATATAGTATATTTTGGAACAGCTATTGCGCAAAAATTATATTTAGTCTAAACTATAAATAGTAACTCGTCTCAGACTATAACCAACTTATGAATTGACAGTTGAATGACAAAAATGAATGACAT
>JAQGCH010003030.1:0-11351 GCA_034699485.1 Nanhermannia elegantula
CATGCATTTTAACACAGTGTGATAGAGAGCATCCTTAATAGTATAGATTAATTAAAAATATTGTTATCATTTTAGAAATCAAAGTAAAATTAGCTCTAATCAGCACTGATGAGCTAGCTCGAGCACACGCTCGGGCTCGGGTACCGAGCGTTTACTGAGCACCAGTCAGCAAATTTCATGATTGAGAGACTTTTTATTAAAAAAAAGTTATTTAAGCAAATATGGGATAATATGTTCAATTCTATGAATAAATTGTTTAAAACTGAATAATTAGTTTATTTATTATAAAAGTGTATAATTTGACTTATACCTAAACCTTTGTTTAATAATAAATAAAAAAACTTTTATATGTAATATACTTTGATACTCGCCCGAGAGTACTCACTCTCGGCGAAAATTCTACGCTCGTAACCGAACACCAAACGTAATCTCAGTTATGTGTTAGCTCTGTAATCCGTTTGTATTACAATATTATTGTAAGCACTGATACATTTTTAGCGCGATCTAAAAAGAGCGCTTATAGATTTGTTTTGTCTGTCTGTCCGTCTGTCCGTTTGTCCGTCTGTCCGTCTGTCCGTCTGTTGCCAAATATATCTCAAAAACGGTAAGAGCTATCAAAAAACTTATTTCATATTCATAATCAGCGTCCTTGAGAACCTCTAAAATGACCACAAAAGTCTGTGTCCAGCGACCAGTGGCCAAGTTACCGACAGAAAACTATTGATATTAATGCTTTACTATGGGAAGGATCGCGCTTTTGTAAACAGTCATAGACTGTATACTTCAACTTATTAAATATAGGATCAAACGTGACTCAAAATGCTATTTTAGCACATCTTCATCAGGCATCAGAAAATGAAAGAATGCTTCAGTACTTTAGTTTACATATTAGAGTAGATCTAAATAATTAATAAAACAAATAATGATTTATTTTCGTATTTATCTTTATTTCATTTTTTAGTATTATGAATAAATGCAATAATAATGTACAGTACAGTATAGTATGGTTGTTATTAATACAATAAAAAAAGAATAATTCAAAAATCTCTTATCATGTTTGCTATATTTTTTATTAAATTATTGTTTCCTTCTAATTAAAAAAGATGACTCACTATTAATCAAATGATAAATGGTTTAAATATCTTTTAAGGACATAAACAGGAAACCTGAAGTGATTCAGATTTGACAAAAATTTTAAAGAAGTTTTTGTGATTTTGTTGAATAGTTAGTCAAACATCAGAATTATGTCAAATGTCTGCGTTTGAATCACACACTCAAACAGCTCACAAAAGAGCACTTCACATTGTACTGATATTATGGTGGGATTAAAAATAAGATAAATTATATAAATTATGACATAAAACCCAAACAAAGATCACGCCATATATCAATTCTTATTTAAAGATAAGATGAAAGACCTTTTTTCTAATAATCGTTAAGTAATGAAAACAGAGTCACAACCTGTTCCGTAAACCGACTTTTTATCTGTAATATTTCTATTATTTCTTAAGAAACAAATTGTGATCGTGTGATATCTCGTAAATTGAAGCCATATTAATGTTGCGATCAATTGAACTTTTGATTGATTCACATTTTTTCCCTTTTAAAGCCGCTTCATATCGCTTGCTTTTAGTTAATTATTGAAATCAAATTTCAAGAAATATTTAAATATTAAAAGCTTTTGACATTCAAATTGAAATATTTTGAAAACACTCGCACCTAAATTTACAAACGTACACCTATACATACACCTAAAAGCCAGCTAAAAGCTATAGTCATTAAAGCTTTTCCTGTTAGGACATTTTCAATCAATTTTTTTTTATTTAAAGACTATAATGAATATAGATTATCCAATTCATCTTTGACTTTATTTATAATATAAATATATAATATTATAAATAGTCAAAGATGAATTGGATAATGTATGTTTGAGTCAATAACGCTATTATCACTAACGGGATACTTTTTTAAATATTACGCATAAATGAATAGAAAAATATTTATCCGGTATTTAAACATCAATTTTGTAGTATTAATCTGCAAAAAGTTTTGTTTTAATTAAAAATATTAATTTAAATTAACGGCATTATTGTAAATAATGTGCTTTTAATAAAATATTGAATTTTAAGTTTAATTTTTAGTGATTTAAACACCAATAATCAGCTATTTGACTAGTTTGAGCCCGAAAATGTAGTGTCTCTTTTAATTAAATTCATAACTTATGAATCATAGCATATGCAATCAGAACAATTATTTCTATGTATTAAAAAGAAATGTAACCAATAAACCCATCACAACCATGAATCACAGCTCAAAACTTTCTCAAATAGTTATTTTAGAAGAATATACATTTTAAACAAAATTAAATTCAATGCAAAAGCTTTCAGATTCGATGAAAGGCTCATATTTTTTTACCGATAAGACACCTCCCTTTGCTATTTTATCACATATAACAAATTTTATAACCATTTATATAAATAATGATTTATAATCAGAAAATTTTCCAAAACGACCTCTTTTTAAAAAATAATCATACGAACAAAACTGTAGGCGATCGTACGGTAATAACTAATAACCTAAATACTAATTGAATTGTAATTATTTTACATTTCTAATAGATGTCTTGTATGTCTACCAATAACATCTATAATCTATAATCTATAAGATATTAGAGTAAACCTGAAACCATTTAAGATGCTTTGATTAATTCATTTTGACTTTGTGTTCACAAATAAGCATTCAATTAAAGCACTTTTAATAATATATGTGTTTTTATGTTATGTCTGATATCGGTTCTAATTTTGAAAAATAGCATCAAAAACCTATAATATAAAGCAAGATTGCGTCCCAACTTTCACTTAGAGCTCACTTCATCTGCTCTAAGGAATCCCTCTAAATCTCGAGGAACCTTAGAAATGATGAGGAAGGATAAAGTCCTTATGAGTTGCAGCTAGAAAATGATACTTTCATAACCATCGTAAAGCAAGCGCTGACGTGAGGTAAAGATAGGAAATAGCTTACAAGCACAGCCGTAACTAGGGATGGGCAGAGGGACTATAGTAGTGATAGAAAAAGTAGTACCAATACCGGTGCATCGGTACTGGTATTTTGAAAACTTAATGATATTGGACAGGTATTAGTAAAATTTTTTGTGTTTCAAACGAATTGAATGAAAATTTTGAAGTAAAACTGTTCCGTTATAGTGAAATCATGCTTATAGTGAACGGATTTGGAGTCACATGTGATCATTGGGTACACATTAAAATTTTCAGTAAAAATCCGTACAGTATCCGTATTACGGAATAAAAAAATTTCATTTTGTACAGTTCCATAATTAATAATTCCGTACCGTAAAAAAATTCGTACGGAATTCAAACTCGTCTGTAGCAATTTTAAAAATTGCCATATCTTTGGTTTTCCTATGACCAGCCCCTCAAACTGAAATCCTGGTTACGGTACTGCTTACAAGTAGTGATGTTTCTATTTCGGGAATAGAAATTCATAATTTCTATTCATATTTGAGCCACAGCTGAGCGATTAAATGCAAAAAAGCTCAAGCATTTAATAAACAATGATTTGAGTTGAGAACTTGAAGTGCTCCTCAACTCATTGATAGACATTGATATATATGGTTTATAAAATAAAGATCTAGACCACTACTGATGCATGTTTTCCTCTAATACCTCATATGATTACTACTGGATTACTATATTACTATATAAGGTAATAGAGTAAACCTGGATCTAGATCTTTATTTTATAAACCATACTTTAAGCTATTTGGGAAAACCAATCATTTTGAGTTAATATCTTAAGTCTATTGATATGTGGGATAAATGGTTTTATATTCTATATTAAATTCTTGAGGTTTTTTCATTTAATCATTCTGTTCCTAAAAGGAATGACGTCAGGAATAGGGATATGGATATAATTAGAAATCTTTTCCTAAATATATGTTAAAATAATATTACTTTTAGGTAAACAATAATAATTATGTAAGAATTAATATAATTTTCATTCAAGTTAAAGGTTTATTATTTTATTAATTATTATCAAAAGTAGTGATTATTATTAATGAAGAGCAAGGCTCAAAAACACCGAACCTGAGCCTGGCGAGCCTAGGCTCACAAACCTTAGAGCCTGAGCCTGTAGCTTACAAAGAGAATAAGTTATTCATGGGCTCCAAGAACGGCACAATGCGTTTTTCATTATTGGCCCTTTTAATATAAAGCTAAATTTTAAAAATATGAATCAAATTATCGTTTAATTATCTTTGGGCTCATGAGCTTAAACTTTTAAATCTTTATAAGCAGATGAAACGCCACATTTTAATAATTTGACATTATTTGTGAATACATTAGTAAGACTTATCATTTTCTATTTCTATTTCAGAAATAAACTTAGACTTTATTTGAAATAAATGTTTATATGAATAGTTTGATTCATTTTAATTTAATTATAGTAAATGTTTTTATCATAAAATCTGATGAAAATATTTTAGATTATAATTAACAGAATTTAATATCACAACTAATATCATTAGTTGAAATTCATTTATTTATTTTTAGATTTTGTTTTTATATACTCTGTTTAATAAGAAAATTGAAATATACTGTAATATACAAAATATGACATTCTCAGTCCACGGTCTAACTTTACATACAGGCTCTTCAGGCTCAATAGTATGAACCTCGAGCCTAGGCTCAAAAACCTCAGAACCTGAGCCTGAGGCCGGCTCGTATACCTCAGAGCCTGATCCTGTAGGCTAGAAAAGGCTCTCGAGCCGAGCCTGGAGCCTATGCTCTTCATTATTATAAACAACAAAAAATTTTCCGAAACTGTAATACAAATTAACATAATTTCGGAACTGGATTGAATTTTGGAATAGATCTAACACTACTTAAAAGTATACCCTATGATGGCTGCCCTTTTGCTTTGATATTAGAGATAAATTGATAATTAAAAGAATATCCAATTAAAATGACTGATCCAGTAAATAAAATTATATTGTATTAAAACTTTGTTTAAAAGTTAATGAGTTTTCGATTCAAAGGTGTTTATTATAAGAAAACATTGAAATGATGAATAATATTCAATTCTTTTCCAATAATGATTATTAGGTCTAATTATAATACAGTAGAATTTGTGTTAAAAATCATTACCGAATTTGGCATATTTTTTGGGCTAATTGTTACCGATTAACTACCAATCATAAGCTGGTTCTATCACAAGCATTGCCTTTAGTCAAAAATTATTACTTTCGAAACAAAAGTTTTAAATAAATATTAATTACAATTAAAAGGAAAACAATAGAGTGAAGTCTCTTATCTGTAACGGCCTCTCAATTATAGAATTGATGGCCTCTTAAGATGGAATTCATTAATTAAAGGGACAACAATTGAAATATAATTGTAACCTTTTATGATAAAGTCAATCAATTATTTCATTTTTTAGTTATTCAAACAATAGAATTAAAAATCATGTCTAAATCATGTCACAAATCAAAAACTGTGTCAACTGTTTCAGATATTCTCAACCTATACTTTCTATTGGTGTAACATTTTATGTATCCCTGAGTTCTGAGATGTGACTGAACATCTAAAATTGTATTAATCCGTTGGAATTCTAAATTTTTAAATATTCGTTAGAATTAAATAAACAAAATGAACAAATAAAAGGACGATTAGTTGAATATTTAAAATAACTGCGAATTAAACAAAATGTACTTACCTTTGAAAATGATTGCCTTAAAGAACTGCTTATTTAGAGAAAATTTGAGCACTGATTAAGATCTCAAAAGAATGAAGAATTAAATATACTCCAGATTTAGTTCAGATTTGACTGAGAATTAAGTTATGAACGTGAGAGCAAATAAGTACTAAATGAGATTTCACTAAAATAATTGTTTATCTTTTCAAATGAAATCATAAATATGAATATTGATTGATAGGAACCTAAAATATTTACATATTTGTTGAAATGTTCAACAGTTTTCTAACATGAAAGACAAGTGTAAAATCGAAATATTAAATGAGTTTTAAAATTAAAGCCATTGTTGAGTACAAAAATGATTTAAACAGATTTGAATAAAGGATTAGTTAAAATAAGATTCACATTTAAATGATTGATTCGACTGATACACTCAAGCTCTTTAATTATAAGCAGTAGAAAATTTACTATTCTTTTTCTTTCTTATTTGTTGTAAATTAATTTGTTTATAATACCGAACAGTTATCGCTTTAGTTCTTTTTAATAAATTTGGAACAAAATGACGATTTGCAAAATCAATATATATATTACATAATGATTACTGAAAAAATCACGATTAAAAACATTCTTTTTGATCAAATATTGTTGCGATGAAATAATTGAATGATAATCAAAGATCACAGAATGAATCGATTTTTAGTGAATTCATAACAATGATGTCAGAAACGTTAGCATACTATCAATATATGAGCACTTAAGTCACCACTTTGTCAGAGTTATGTTCCAATTATAGCTCATTTAAAGAGCGATTAAAATTAAATAAAAAATTTATCGATTTATAGATCAGCCTTTGTTTTAGTTATCTTTATGAATAGCAATGAAATCAAACTTCGTTAAGCCCTAAATGCTTACGAGGCTTTCATACAAATATTTAGCATTCGATCACTTCTGACGCGATGGCTTTTTCTTCTTTTTCTTATAAAAACAACAGCATCTGTTCAGACACAATACGTTAGTTTTGAAACTTTTCAGCATTTCATACTTTGTCTCCGAAACGACTTCCACTTCAACGGGTCCTGTGATTGGCGTATTTGAGTGACCAGTAGTCGGATCGTCATTAGTCAGATCTCCATTTGTAGAACTGACCACTTGTACTGAGCCGTGTCTATCAGCCGGTGTCAGACTCCCGCCCAATAGTTTTGCGGCACCGCTCGCACCGATTGCACCTCCCGTTCGATCTGAGTCTCTCTCCATCCATGCGTTCTTGTTTCGGTCCGTTAACTAACATATGATTAATATATTTTTAGAAAATTATATACAGATTTGCTTTAATGACAATGAAAAATACTTTAAGATTGGAAGCCGCGTGACGTTCTCTTGGGATCGGCGGCGGATCTGTCATCTGATGCTGTTGTGCCTGAAATTAGAGCAATCACTTGAATTCACTCAATTATACAGTATATAGAAGTTCATAGCAATAGCAGATTCAGAAAAATCAACTGGAAATTCGAGTTTAACAAAAACAAAAAGTTATTTCTTAAATAAGAGAAAAAATTAGAGTAAAATAATTTGTGAAATGCAAACCTGTTGTCTTCCGGTCCAATCATACTCTCCGTCGTGTTGATGGCCTTCGCGTTCGAACAAATCAATGAATAATTTTTTCAAATATTCATAATCAGGTGTCTCGAAAAAGTCTAGCCGTCGGACATATCGTAAATAAGTGGCGAACTCTTCGGGATATCCTTCACATAATACTTCTATAGGAGTCGCCCTTTTTGTATCACCAATTTTAGAATAACGCTCTTTAAGAGTATCGGCCTTTAATCCCTGCCACGGAAGACTACCTCTTAGGAAATACATAAACATATGTCCGACCGCTTCTAAATCGTCGCGACGGCTTTGTTCTTCATAATAATGATATTTACATTTATGAAAAGGTTAACAAAAATTACTACAAAAGGCAATAGAAATACGATCACATTTTTGCATTTATTACTAAAGCGCACACTTTTATTGTGCGGAACGAAAAATAGCTGCAATAGTATAATACATATAATTAGCATTCAATAGCTTTGGAAAACTAACTCATAAAAGAAATCAATGATCGAGTTTTAAAGCCTTTTACATAGTCGTAAATTAAAAATAAATAAATAAACCTTTTCCTAAATGCGTATTAATGCTCATATATCTTGCGGTTCCCGTAAGACTTTTGTGCTCTCGATATGGTATATGTTTACCCGTTTCGGGATCGATATATTCTTTCGCTAAACCGAAATCAATCATATGTAAAACATTAGATTTTCTTGAATTAGGTCTTCCCAGCAGAAAGTTTTCCGGTTTAATGTCACGATATATGAGATGCTTAGAGTGAACGTATTCTATCCTTGTTAGCTATAGTGCACAATACAATACATTAACAACTCATTTACAGCTCAATCAGAAAATAGAATTTATTTTACGACCGAAGACATACCAACTGTAAAGCTATTTGAATAACAGTTTTAGTAGAAAATTTACGATCACAGAGATCAAACATGTCCTCTAAACTCGGACCCAATAATTCCATTACTAATGCGTTATATTTACCACAGGGACCAAAATAATATATTTTTGGTATTCCATCTGTTTGGAAATCAGTTCATTAGAGATAACATTGCAATAAAATGAGTCAACAATACGAGTCTAATGGAGAGAGCGTTTCTCGTGTGATACATACCTACATTGCCGAGTAATTTATAAAATCTATACTCCAGATGAAGTTGAGGCGCTTTCGTCTTCATTGGTTCCAATTTAATGGCCACATGTTCGTTGTTGTACAAGTTTTTCCCTATAAACAAAATAATTTAATTAATGCATCAAAAAGTATTATAGCAATACAATTAGACTCCACTCAATCTTATTGCTCAATAAATAACTATATTTAGTTCCACAAAATTGAAAACACTTCATAACTGAGAATACTATTTGTCTTTCTGTCCTAAATAATAGAATCTATTTTTTATTATACGAAAAAACAAGTCTAATGAATCCCAAGAAGTGTTGTGTAATAATTATAACAATTCAATTCGTGATTTTAATTATTTTATGGATAACATGAGATGTAGTGCAGCTATTGTTTTATCTTATGCTATAATAGTTTTATTTCTTATCAAAAAAAATTTGGTTTTCAAATCTATTTATTACTATTATTATTTAGCTATTAATCATTTTTCATAATCACAATTATTATGCAGATCTCATGAATTAATTTTCATTTGTAATAAACATAGATTTCATGCCAATTGATTATCTTTTGCAACAGTTTGGGTTTAAAAATAAATTTAATAAATAGAATCATTGACTGAAATCTAAAACTGTTGTGAAGTAGAGATTCATTACTTTAAAGACTGTTTGAATTTAATAATTGCAAAGTAAGCGCTCATATATTTGGCTCTAATGAACATTTTTTTGGCATCACTTTCAATGTATTTATATTAAAAAAATAACACAATTTTTAGCCAAAGCTACTTAAAAATTAGGGTTGAGGTCGAATTGGGCACAATTTCTTTTTGTTGAACTAATTGGATATTAAATTAATACTAAGTCTGAATAAGTAATAAAATATGAAATTATAAATTTATTAAATGAATTCATTTAATTAAATAAAAAGCCGTTTTTGACAAAAAAAAATTAATTAAAGTTTTTTTGCTGCAAAAAATGCTTATAAAAAGTTTGGTTTCCATTTAGTTATAATGAAATTTATGAGACATAGTGGGGATTGAGTGCACTCTACTCTTGTGCACCTTATCTATCATTAAGCACAACCTGCTTGACAAGAGTCGCAGACTATGTTGACTTGACTTAGCTTTGAGTTAATGTAATATAAAATAAGGGATTCTTATAGAGGATGCAAAACAGTAAACATACAACTGATTCGATGGTTGGACTGATTTAATAACGAAAAAACGCAGAAAAAAGTAGTCTAAGAGTTGCCAAACGGCTCATCTTTTAAGCCAAACATATTGTTTATGAGAAAAAAATATTGTGTTAACATCTCTTTGAATAATAATAAAATACTGAGTCGTGAACTCTTGGAAAGACCGGCCATTCGTTTATAATGCGATTGCGTTGCACTCAAACACACTTTTAATTCTATTATTTTTTAATAATAATTTAAAAAAGCTATAGAAAGGATTGACAAACGATGAGTGCCATGACTGCCATGAGTGACAACACATTCAAATAACTATATATAACATAAACTTATAATACAGTATATGACACAAACGTAATTCACTTTTATTATCGCAAATATATCTTTAAATAAGAATGAGTTCACCCATAGATATAGTTAGTGTCACATCGTTTTTAAACTATTTTATGGCTATTTTATGATAACTGAACGCATATTAACATAATTATGATCTATTGTAATAAAACACAATTAATAGTAGAAGTAATATAAGTAATACTAATAGTAAGACAATTAATACTAATAATAGAGTAATAATAGCGTAATAACAATGGAAATGAAGGCAAACCTAATCTCAATTCTCCGAAGTTACCGCTCCCTATCTTTTTGCCCACTTTGAAATTGGGTCCAACCATAAGAACACCCGAACCATTAGTACCGGCAGAACCTCTTCCTTGAGAATGCATTTTTCAATTGTTTAAGTCTTTATCACTTCTCTATTTTTTCACAATTATTTGTTTAGATTTGCGTTCAATCAGTCATTCAAACCAATCGATTGCAGACTTTTCAATAAATTAATTATTATTACTATTCATTAATTATTATTATAATTGCCAACAATTAATCGGAGACTAAAATTCGATATCAATTTAATTATACAAAAATTATACAAAACTAAAGACACTTCTCTTCAGTCTTATTATAAGTTGAGGTGAGAGTCAATCAAGTCTTCCGTCCTTTAAATAAAACAAAGAAAACGACATTTATTACAATTCATTTAATACTAAAATCAATTAAATGTAATCAAAACATATGAATAATGTATTTAATTATCACATCAATTAATATTAAATGTAAATCACTTTAAAATAAAAACAAATAAATATTTAAATGCATTCAAAGAAAATGCTTAGAAATGAATGCAAAACAAAATTATGACAAAAGTAGCGATTTTTGGAATTAATATTTACCTAAATTTGAGTGTTATTTAAATAACAGACAAATGAGTTGATCAACAGATCGAGTAATTAATAAATTACTAAAGTATTGAATCAAATAATAGTAATAATAATAGTAAATAAGAGTTAAAGAGAATTAATGGCAAATGTTGTGCGACATTAAGTTCTATAATAAATGGCAAAAAATGGCGAATCTGTGAACCATTGACTTGTGTGGAGTCAAATACTAATACATTGACTCAATCGCTATCGCAATAAAATAAAAATTATGTGAAAACCGGTCAACACTACAAACACAACAACACTAACATTTCAATTATATATTCAATTAAATGTATTTATTTAACTATCACTTCAATCACCAAATTATTTAAATTAAAACATTTCAAAGCAGACGAACCAATGCATCACTTCTTTAATGTGAAGTTTTGCTTATTTTCTATTAAAGCCAATGAATAGACAAAACCTAATATTGTGTTCAATTGCTATACAGTAAAGTACAGTAAAAGCTAT
>JAQGCH010003031.1:0-11350 GCA_034699485.1 Nanhermannia elegantula
GTGAGTGAGTGAGAGAGAGAGAGAGAGAGAGAGAGTGAGAGTGAGAGAGAGAGAGAGAGAAGATACTAATAATATCGTTTGGATTTATAAAATATAAATAGTGTGTATAGTTTTCGGGATTAGTCTACTGTTACATAATATTCCTTTTTTAATGTGGCTTAAAATAAAAAGTTAAAGTTTCTTTCATATTCTTCAATATGAATGCCTAATGAGTAATGAATAAAATATTTAAAAATACATTTCTATTTTTATTACATTCATTAAATTCTTTTATAGACTTATGTGATGAATAATTATTGAAAATTTATTTTTAAATAATGAAATACATAAAAAGTTTGAAGTATTCTCAATCAGACAATTTGAATAGAATAAAAGGAATTCATTATAAATATAGAAATAATAATAATTTTCTATTCATATTTTTAATAATATGTTTTAACCTATTGTTAGTTAAATAATATAACAATTTGAATGAAATAGAGAGCTCACTTAAAGAATCTCTTTTTTAATTAAGCCGAAAACTATGATAACTCCCACTCAATATAACTTTTAACAAGATATTTCTGCCAAGATTTGTGAGCATAAAGCCTCATAATGCTATAGTAAGCAGATAACTAAAGTGTAGTTTAGATGTGAGACTAAAATAATGCTAACACTCAACTACACTGCGGATAATGATGATGAAAGCGATATTTTAGAAACACTCAAAAAATATATATTATGGAAATTTTTTAGTCTCTTAACTAATTCTACTCTTTAAAATTCAAGAATATCTTCAAATGAGAGTCATTTAGTTTTTAGGTTTTTTCAATTTTTTCATAAACTATTTCATATGTTAAATAATTGTTTAATCTTAATAATGTATGCACTCATTAATATTAACTTTTCTCTAACTTATTCTCATATTCTATTTCTTATAATCATTTTTCTATTATTAAATTTCTCGTCTCTTCTCTTCATTTAAATTATTGTTAGTTTATGTTTTGAAAAATAAATTACAAGTTATTTAAATTAGATATTTGTTATTAAAATTTTAATAAATTTATAAATAGGCTTTATTTTGATAGGAATTAAAATTTTTCTAATTAAAAAAGATATTACATTAAAACACAAATCATTATTTGTGATAATGTTTCATTGTTTTTAATTGGTAAATGACTCATTATATTTAATTATATAAATTTAATGAAACTTTTAGAATGAGTTTTCCTTTGTTCAAATTTAATAATATTAAAGCTGTTTGTACAGACATTTCCTAATCACAGAATATGCATATAATAATCATTTTTTAAAATTCCTAACAATAAATCATTGAAATACCTTAAATATTTAAGAAATGAAAAGAAAGCATAGCATTCTTTGAATGGTTACTTATAAAAATAAATCTGGACTTCAATTATAGGCAAATAATAAGAGTAAAGATTGGAATATAGTGTTATTCTGGTATCCAAGTAACAAGTGGTAAATGGAAGCATTCAGAAAAAGAAGTTATGCATAGTTCTGTTTAGATCTTGTTATGGACATTAATAACAATAATTGAAACACAAAAATGCTTAAGTTATATATGAATTATCATAATAATTAATAGACATAACTTCTTTATGTATTATTGATCTAAATATTATTCCTTCTTTTAGTGATACACTATTTTGAGAATATACTTTGGTTAACAGTTTTATAACTTTAGAAGTTAAGATCAAATTTTCAAAATATATTGATATTCTTTCATATTCTTAGCATTTTCTGGTATTTGTGTAGGAAAAAACTGCAGTGTTTTGTTTATAAAGCCTTATTATAGTAACTGATAATTTGAAACACTTACTAATTTATTATTTTTGAATATGATATAAAAATAGATTTGAATAAATCAATACTTTATCAGAACAAATATACAATATTTGTGAGCCGAAAACCCATGAGATAAAAAATGCAAACTTAATAATTCAGCAAAAAATGACAAAATCAGAAGAAAACATTCCTGCTCAAGAAAATCTTTAGTACATAAATATATTCAAAATTTATGAATAAAATTTATTGATTTATTTTTTCCAACACTTTCATAGATAACTCCAATTCTTTCTTTTTCTAAACTCTTATCACATTCTTTTTCTATCCTTTTCTTACTGATTCTGCCTTTAATAATGTGTTATATTCGTGCAGTATATTATAGCATAAGCCCTACAATGCCTAACAAATGATAACACATAAAGGTATTATACAATTACAAGCACAATATGTATAAATGAACAAAAATTGAGCCTCGCGTACAGTACGAATAGACAGACGAATACAGACAGAAAGACAAAGGCACTGAAAAATATAAACTTTAGAAAATTGATTCGAACCTATGTTTTATAAACTAGATTATGCTAATTAGAAAAAAACATTGTATGTGCTAGTGATGCAGCAAGGCAAAATAGCTATGCGCGAGCTTGCTGGATTCTAAACCCAAAATTGCGGAATATTTACTCAATTAATCTATTGATTAAATCAAGTAATAACTAATTATTCTTGTGATAAATATTTCATAAGTAATATTTGGACACATGTTTCCGTCAGTTAATTAGTTATTATTTGATCTGTTTTAAAGGTGAAGTTTATTTCTCGCATAAAATTACTCTTCCTTTAACTTAAGGCTCATTTTAGTAACCGTTCACTCAATTAGAATAATATAAAGTGGCACACATTCGCATCGAATACATACGCGTCTCTGCACAAAGACATGCGATAATGCAGATGTTTCTCTGTGGACTATTTTGTGTATAGTATAGTAGCACTCATAATGATAATACAATAAAACCCCGTTATAATGAAGCTCAAGAGACTGCCTGTAATACTTTGCTTTAACGAGATTTTGCTGTAATGTGTAATTTTGTGTCTTTAATAACTTCTGTTTTGTGTGTATCAATGTTTGCATACTTTTGATTATTTTTATTACAAATGTATTGACACTCTTTGTGATAAACACTTTTTCATTTAGGTATTATTAAAGATATTAGTTTTGAATTTGATTAGTGATAATAAATTAGAAAGTTTTCATGGATTAAGAAAAATAATAAAAACTTTTAACTTATTTATGTCTTGCGTTTGAGTCTATAGCGAATCACAAGAGGTATTCTGTGTATGATTTTTAATGAATATTTTAATAGAAATTTTTTGAAAACAAAAATTATTATTTAATTCATTTAATTGAGCGAAAAATGCATTTCATATGATACCCATTAATAATATTTATTGCATCTAAAAGATAAAAGTTATAATTGAGTAAGAGATGAAAATTTTTTAGAGCAAGACTATATTGTTTAGCGACTCCATTAACTTGAACTAAATGTCCAGCATTTGTTATAATAACCTCATTCAATATTATTAAAATGGTAACAAAATTTAATTAATGATAATTACATCCTTGAAAACTTTTGACTTTCGAAGAAACCTTAATGTCTGTTAATAGTAATCAGTTATAGAGCTAAGTCATTAGCATTTTTGACTCTAAATTACTTAAAAATATTTCCTCTTCTTTTCAAATAATTAGTTTTTGTTTGTGTTACTACTATTCCAATCAAAATAGAAAAGTTTGGATTAAAATATGATTTTCAGATTAAGTTGTTTACAAACTATAGGTTTTACTCTTGAAATTAAGTCTAAAGTTATTTTGAGTTAATCAGAACATTGCGGAAACATGTTTATTATGAATAACTGTCTGCATACAGATAATGAGCGCATTATTCACTTTTAATTAATTAAACCTTTTTGAGTGCCATATCTGTGAGAATACTAAATCTCAATTCAATTCTTTCGAAATATGTTATTTTTCTCCTAAATATCTCATACGTTTCATAATTTTAATCAATTTTGAATAGAATTTATAATATTTGTCATAGAAAATAGAATTTAAGGACCGAATGTTCTTCAAAATTTGAATAAAATTTAATATTTTTTTCCAATTATACAATTTATCATAAAAGCCCTTAAAGTCTAGATTTTATTGCTTAACATTTTGAATAGGATTGTTCAGCATTTTAAATGCACAGGTCGTTCACTATGAGGAAACGACTGTAATATCAAATAAAATATAATGAAATTTTTAGAAATGGGATACAGTTTTGCGAAGAAAAGTTGCTATTTGTTTGAGGCGACATTTTGTAAATACCATTATCACAAATGGATTTCCAGTAGTTTTTCATATATTTTTTATACACTTCTTATTCCCTTATTTTATTAAAGAAACTTTATGTTCAAAAGAAATTGGCGTTTAGTTCAATAGAGAGAAAAATACTACACTTATATATCATGCAGTATTAGTAATTTATAATAAATATATTGCAGAATACTTTTGCCCCAGGGCATCACAAAAGAGTCTAAGCATCAATGCTATGTTAGCACTATATTTATTACTCCTTCATTCATTAAATTGTTTTAGTCTATGTGTTTTTATGTTAATCATTTTCATAATTTTTATTATATACCAATTATTCATCAATATATCCATCGTTTAGGTGTGAGAGAAAAATTCTTAACAGTTAAGTCTTTATTCTGGTTATAATTTGCGAATATTTCATTTGATGCAGAAAATAATTAGAATTAGTCTCTAATTATCTTTTGTTACTATTAAATATTTAACAGAATTTTGATGATTTATTTAATTTAATTATTAATTTAGTTCTAACTTTAAGTTCAAAATAAAATATTAAATTATGAAAATTACTCGCAGTAAGTTAATCAAAATTTTGAAAAATCATCTAATTCTTACATTATTTCTGATTTTTATTTTGCAAATCATGTTTAGGAACAAAATTATTGATTCTTAAGCAAAGTTTTTTTACAAATCGATAAACTCTTTCATGTTGTAAAAAGAGTTCATTCAGTGTTAATATTATTCAAAGGTTTTTCAGCTGATAATCCCAGCCATAAATTCTTATTTAAAAAAGAGATTTAAGAAGAGACTTGTGTCGAACCCATGCAAATTATGTCGAATGTCTTGTTTACTTAAATAGTTGAAATATTTTAGTAAAATAAAAATCACTAAAGTTTTCAAATTACAAAAATCTTGAATTTATGAAATATAATTTTTTATTATGACCCTCAAAGCAGTAACTCTAGCACAACACGGCCCTAATCTTTAACTACACTCTAATAAAACTACAGATCAATACCACTACAAAGCAATTCTATTCTTTTATTGTAAAATAAATTATGTATAACCAGACAGATAACAATGCGCACAATGATTACTATCATTCTAAGTAAGCTTATTATGAGTTATTTGAATGATTTTCATGAGTAAAAAAGAAACATTCACTAGATTTTTATGAATACTTTATGCTTTTAAAGTGATAATAACGTAATACTCGTTATAGTACTCCAGGAATCAAATAACTGAAAAACAAGTCATTATCAAAGTTAATAAATTATTGAAACTAAAAATCAAGTTTTAACCCAATAAAACACATAATACAGCTGAATGTCTGTAAAACACCAAAGAATACAATTTTTTAAAGAGAAAGCACAGGTATTAAAATTCTCAATATGTTTCTCTTAATCAAAATCTATTTATATGTTTTGCAAATTTGTTGCAAATAACTCTCAAATGTATTTAAATCATTATTAACTTATGAGGAATTTATTTTAGTGCTCATAATATAGTGTTTTCTGTTTTTAATATCTTAAATATGTTTTAATTTAAAGTTTAAATATGAATATACATTAATATTTATCATATGAGGAAAAACTGAATGAATAGCTTATTGGGATATTCTGTTTAACTACAGTATGTGATAAGTGATAGTAAAATCTGAGAATAGAGTACCGATCAATTGACATCATCTCATATTTCATGAGTGACACAGAATGACAACACACTTATCTGACTAAAAGAGATAGCGAGCCATTAGAGGCTTAATTATATGCAAAGACTCATTTGGTATAAAATTTGATGCTTTTGATCCTTAACAAAAAATAGCTTTTTATTATAAAATTGCTTTTAAACATATAATTAAAATTTGTATAAAAGACACGAACAAATTCTGGAATTAATACATTAATACAAAGTAATACATTATTAATATTCTTATATTATAAGGTTTCTGCAGTTTCTTACGAATATTTAATCTCAAAATTTAGATTAAACAATAAATTAAGCCCTAATAATGTCAATGAGAAAATGCTACCGTTTGGACTCACTTTTATTAATGCTATGTTAATAATCCATATTAGTATTCAAAAATATATGAATAAGAATTATTAAAATCTATTAATAGAAGTGGAATATCGATCCTAAATAAGTAACAAAGAAAATCAATACTATTTTCTATAATATTGAAAAAGTGTGTATCTCTCTGTTTGTATTTTCTGTAATTCGGCAGAAATTAAATAAAGATTTTCACAAATATACGAAAATTGAGATTTTAAGCACTTATTCTTATTTTTATTACTTTGGTTATAAAAAAAATATTCAAAACAAATGCATATTAAATTATTAACAATATAAATAAAATAGCGTATTGTATATAAAATATAATTAATATCTAAAGTTATATAAGTTGTGAAGGAACGGGTCCACTAGTTATTTATTAAAAATATGTTAATCATTATTGTTTTCACTAACTTTGAATGAAAGGCATAGACTTTTGTGAGGAGATAATTGATTCAAGTTTTCATTATTTAAAGAATATTTTGTGCCAATTAAGTAAAGCTGTGAATAACTTTCTCATATAAAAGTTGTGAAAATAAGTAGATTTAAATCTAATTCCGAATTATCCAAAAAGTTATGATTCATAACATTTGCTAATTATCTGCGATTATGAAAAGGCGTGCAAACATTTCTTCAGATAAGAACATTATAAGAATAATAAGACATTAGATCTCATTTGTGGAAAAAATAATTATCATTATTATAATACATAGTTTGATAGATAAAAAATTTTCTTTAATACTACATCTCCAGTACAAACCCTTATTATATTATTCTTGCATTTTATGCAATCGTTTGCATTTTTAGTATCCATTAAAATATAAATGAGATCTAGTTCTCTGTCTAACTTTCATATATATGTCGAGATCGGATGAACGATATCGGTCTGAATGAATGGGCTTTTGATATGATTTATACAATATTAATGATAGTTATTGATAGATATATTAAACTTCTTTTACATCGCTTAACACACGTTATGCTCGAATTGAGCAAAGAATACAAAACTTATTCCATTTTAAATATGAGAATATTTTTTCTTGTATTTTTATTTATCATTATTGTTATTATTTTCTATGCATGAATTCCTTGAATTTCATTTCTTTTCTCTGTTATTAGAATTTGTTTAACAAAAAATACAAATCATTCGCTCAGAGTTTCAACATATGGTTATTGGATATTAATGTACACCAAAGTTCTTGAACTCAGAAATTCATTTTTGTATTTTGAAAAAATTTTTTGTATGTAACTCAATGTTGAGACATAATTACCAAAATTAAGCTCATGTCAAATAAATTTAGAAAACAGTAAATTAAAGTTAAAACTAAGTTATAAATTATAACTCACAATAAAGAGTTTGCCAAAGCGTTTGTTTAAGAAGTTTTTGTTCAATTTATTTTGAGTTAAGAAAACTTCTTGTATTCAATCAAAATGAAAGAGCTGTTGTATACTTGAAATATCATACCCTATTTTATTGGAGCGAGACTTTCTATTCAATCTATAATCAGATTTCTAGACTCAAACTAAAATACTTAACTTTAGTTTTATTTATATTTAACTATTTGTTCATTTATTCAAATACTTGTTTAGAATATAGAAAACTCTAACCTTCACTTCTGTAGAAGTTATTTATGTCAACCATCTCTTTGAATAGTAGACACTATTTTATAAGAGTCTTATAAATAAAAATTCAATAGAAATTTAAAAGTATTTTATTTCCAAAAATATCTTAATATTTATAACTATAGAGCGTTCCCAAAGCCTAGAGAAAGGATTTGTCTTAAGAGAATTGTTAGAATCAATGCACGATTCACGCAATGATAGGCAGATTTTGAAAATTAGTTAATTAAGGACTTTAGAAACACTCTATACAAAAAATTTAAGAAAATAATTTATTTCGATCATTATTTTGATTATGGAATGTTAAATAAATTTATAAAAAACAACAATTTTATAAATATTTTTCAATTTGAGCTATAGTTTGAAATATTTTTCTTACAGGAATTAAATATGCGACTAATTTATGAGAAGAATATCGTTTAATTATTCATAAAGAAGGTTTTGAAAAACTTTATATCAACACAAACTGCCTGAGCATCGATTTGGTGCAAAAGATCTCTATAAATAGCCAGAAAAATCTTTACATCAATGAAAGTAAAAAAGGGAACTTTTTTATCACTTAAAGAGCATTTATTCAGTCATTTTTGGCCATTAGAAGAAAATGTATAAATATTAGTATATATATAAATGTATGTCTCCTACACTTTACTATATATTCTCAATGGCATCGCTGTGAATGTGAAGCGAAGCGAAGACATCATTTACCATCTGATTCATCAATCCAACGGATAAGAGAGAACTCAAATATATAACACATTAAATATGAATACTATTGCTTTTACTTCTATTTTCTTCATTTAAATTATTTTTTATTTAGTTTTGACTAAAAAATAGTATCTAAACGATAAAGTCAAAGATCTAGAGCTGATAATGTGGGCTTATTTTCCGTTTAGGGGCTCTTCAGATTAGGGGCTCTTCAGATTTGAGTGAATCTGGATATTCAAGTGAGAGATAAAAAGTTCGTTTCGACTTTTTATTATAATAAGTTACATATTTAAGTAATGCTCAAATAAATATGTGGACACATATGCATATGTTTTCACTGTTTTCAAATAAACGATTAACTAAATGTTCAAAAATTGAGACTTTAATCAATTGAAATCGGTTTTGAATATAAGATTAAAAACTCAATGACTGAGAAATGAAATGTTAAGTTTCTTATTGATGACATTTATTGTTTTTGTTTTTGAGGATATGCTACAAAAAAACTCAATTAATTGTAATAATATATAAATAATCTTTAAGTTTATTGATAAAACTTGTTAAATGTATAAAAAGATCATAAATGTATTTGTAGTTTTCGTTATATAAATAAATTTGAAATAAATAAAAAGTTTTTCATTTAAAAATATCTATATTTTAAAAAATATCTTTCAGTAATATATAAATCGGAGTATTTTTTCTTAGATTTATTGTCAAAGAATTATACGACAAAGATAATGAGTTAAATAAGAAGAAATATGAGCATAAATAAGATAACAAATGCCATAAATATCTTCATTATCATAAAATAATAACATATAAATTATTGAAAAGAATAGACACAAATCTTGAGCATCGATTACAGCAACTCATATATAAAGTAGAGAGTATTTCACAATAAAATGAATTACAGAAAGAGAATGTAAGGATAATATTCTAAGTGATGAGTTATGGATAGAACGAGAGTATGATATGAAGAACTAAGAGAACAAAATCACTTTAGTGATAATGAGATACAGCCTTCATTTAGAAGCATTTGATGGAACTGATGACGAGATAAAGGTTAGTGATTGCACTCAAATAGTTTAAGACAAATATTGTTGATCCAAATTTTAATCTTTATAATAGCAGTAACACAAGGGTTGCGAAATCAAAGTAACTATCTATTGAGGCTTTAATTACTTTTATCTTATATTTAGATTCAAATCTAATACGCTTTTCACTCCATTCACATATTTACAGACCCTTTAACTCCAAAAATATGAGAAATTTTTTAAAAATCAATAATAACAGGTATGTTGAATAAATCACATTATTTTGTATAAGTTTGTTAACAGTTTCACCTAAAATAAGTATAAAATATATTTGAAATGGACGTAACCCAACATAACCAAAATATTAGATTTGAATAGGACTCGGTTTTTACTAAATTTGAATAGGACTCGGTTTTTATTAAATTTGTGATTTGTCAAACCTTAAGAGTTAATAAATTAGTAAAATTGTGAGATATTCACAGCTCTTATAACTATTACTACAAAAAGCCATTATATGTTTTAAACCTTAAATACTGTATAATACAGCTTATGTGGCTTTGAAAGCATTTTACTTATGTTTAACTTTGCATTTTTTTAAAACTAAATAAATCAGAACAAAAAAGTGTTAAAATGTTGAACTTTTCGACGACTGCTTAAAAATATTTTCAACAAAAAAAATTCTAAATAATACTAATATAAGACCTAAAAATGTAGTGTAAAGCATACGATAGTGAAACTCAGGTCAAACGGTATAACAAAAAGGATCTTTATAACAGAAAATTATTTTTAGCTCTCGGCTTAATTTATTTCTTCTTTTTGGCTCTCATTAGTGAAATGTTTGCACAGAATTATTCTAAACTATAAATTATACATGAATTGAATGCTAACAATTTTCACTGAATTTTAAAGTTGGATATATTTTATAATCTATTAATGGCTATTCGTTAATTGAATTGAAAAATTTGAAACAGGTTGTCAAAAATTAAAGAGCGCGTGCTATTTACTTAACAATGGTATCAACAAATGTATCATGCTTATTTTTTATGTTAATGCTAGCGCTTATTTATTTCAGATTGTTATTAAATTAAACAATCAAAAAACTATTATATATTATGTTTATAAATAAACAATAACTAAATAAGACATAATTTAATTAACTTTTATCATATAATTCTCTTTTATATAAGAAATGCTCGAAATTGTTATATTTTTTTAATTAATTTAAATGCTGAACATAGAAATTGCAATTAAATTCTTGATTGACAAATAGGTTAGCAGTAGTCTCACGTCATTTTCAGTACTACTACAAGCGCGACAATGAACTCATTTATATCCAAGATTACTGTTTTAGCAATACTTGTGTTAAATCATGTGAATTAGATGTGAATAAAGGACAACAAGAAGAGCAATAAGAGTAGAGTTTGTGATACTAAACGACATTGAGTGTAATATTCTAAATATAGTCATAACAATTGTCGCGGAGCCAAAAACAAAAGAAAAAACTTTATTTACAATGTATTTTCAAATAATTCCCTTAAACATTGGGTCTATATTTCTGCATTTCTTTCTTAATTCAATATTCTTTCAGTTGGTCTCATGTATCGTCACCTCTTCAATAGGTTTCTGTATTATTCTCAATATAGTTAACGTACTCTTATTTTTTCATTTACTAAACTTATAAAAGCTTTAGTCTTGACATCAATCTAAAGATTTTTCTCCTTTAAGGCTGACTTTTATCCATAAAGAAGAGGAAGAGAGTGTGTATGTATGTATGTATGTGTGTGTGTGTGTGTGTATGTGTGTG
>JAQGCH010003032.1:0-11350 GCA_034699485.1 Nanhermannia elegantula
CCCGACCCGCACCCGCACGATCAGGCGGGTACCCGCCTGCACCCGCGGGTGCGGGTGTAAAATGCCGGCCTCTAATTCGGACTAATGCATATTTTAGTCCTTTATTTGCTTGCATATGCACGTGCATATTGCATATATTTTTTCTGAAAAATAGACTTTTCTGTTAAGAATTAAGGTGGTTTTCTTGTAAAAATTCCTAGAAATGACAATACAAAGTTAGATTTACAACCATTCTTATTCAACATTTGTTATAGTCTTAGAAAGACTTAGACAAGAATAAATATATAAATAAAAATAAAGATATTTCTTGTTTTAAATATGCCCCATTCAATTTATGTGATACTGAGAGAAGTTTTTCCCGTTATAAAACTCTACAACTCTAACTCTATTGTATTAACCCAACGAGAAGTTTTTAAATTTTTGAGATTTTAAGATTAATTTAATAATTAACTTTAATAATTTACTTTAAATCAGATAATTATTAACAATACTTTTACTCTATTTACTCAATTTGTTTACTCTATTTGCTAATAATGATATTTTTCACGTGCATATTCGTGCATATTTTGGTCAATTTTTAAGTGCATATATGCGCATATTTAAGCTAAATTTTGTGCATATTTGTCCGGATCTTAATAATTATTTATCAGAATTTATATGAACCAATAGCGACATTACGGCAATAAAGTGAAAAGTGGCCGAATTTTTGTTGAGAGAGACATCTATTAGTGAATAATATCAAACCTATACCCATCCAAACCCAACGAGTTTTTATTAAATCAAACTTGTGTCCATCCGTCCTCGACGTGCTTTTAAAATATCAAACCGATACTCATCAAAAACCTAAACCAATACCCAAGATTTTTCAATCACAAGAACAAAATATTATCAGTATTTTTTGTCTCATATATATTTTAATCCTTTATTTGTCCGATTATATCGCGACTTTCGTGAATACAGTAAGAATAGCATTTTCATAAATATGACAAAGTTTAAGTGATTTAAAATTAATTAAATAATTATTCTGTATTTCAAATGCACAAAATTTAATCAATTATTTTAAAATTAAAGTCAAATAATATTTAGCAAATAATTTATTACAATTCAATAATATAATCATTGCAAAAGTTATTATATATTGTAAGCCCAATTTCTGACGATGAGCGCAATGCGCAATTTAATTAATAATGCCCGGTGTTGATTAAATAATTTTTTATTTTAGACCAATGACAAACATATGAAACAATTACGATTTATATTTTTAATAATTCACAAAGATACAGCCATGCACATAAAAATAATAAATTCATTATAAATAATACTTTTAAATATTACATTATTGTATAAACTAATATTCGAGTACAATACTCAGCTCAACTCTAATACTCTCTCCACACTAATTCTTAACGTTCTCCCTGTTTTCTTTGTGCTAACACCTTTTATACAATTCTAAGGAGAGGTTCAGTGTTATTATGGCTTCCATTGAATGGTTCAGAATTAACATTTCCTTACATAATATTTAAAGTAAAATTATAATTATATAAAAATTTAATATTGAATATAATGGAATAGCAAGGTCTTGCCTTGGCTATTGGATTAACATATAAATGAATAGCTAGGTATTGCCTTGGCTATTGGATTAACATATAAATGAAAAGAAATGAAATAAAAGAAGGCCTTACAATATGTTAATACAAGAATTACATTTACCTCAGCTATAGTGCAATTACAATTTTAAGTTACAATAATTTACTGAAATAATTTCTATTTTTTTATTATACATGTATTTTTTAAATTAGCATATAATCTTTTATAAACTTCAATCAATTTGATCATTCATTGTTGAATTTGAAAGCATTAATGTTTTTAAACATTATGAATTATCTTTTATTATAAATGTTAAGAACATGGTTTGCCAAGCATGGTTCGTGTCAGAGGGGGTATAAGTATGAAAAATTTTGAAATTCTAGGAAGTAGGTAAAGCTCATTGGATTTGATAAGCAATTTTTAGCAAATCAGTAAATTTTGGGGAGGGGATCTAGTTTTCCAACTTTCCAGGAGGTTTACACTTTGCCAACACCTCAGCCTTGGCGAACCCTGGTTATTAGTGTTTTTATTATAACTCAAACATTCTTTTAGAAATAAATTATATACTATATAAGTCATTTATGTCTTACACTTTTAACATATATACTTTAGTGTATAACAAGTTTTTAGGACTTGTAATAAAAAGTATTCAAACTTTAATAAATAAAAACGAACAATAAGATGATAAGATGATTAATGAGTAAAGCAATGACTGGACTTTACTGTAAAATTTAAACTATTTGTTTATTTCATGAAAATAGTAAACAAATGTATGCTTCCTCAACTCATTTAAACTTTAGTTTAATTTATATTTTGATTAGAACTTCAAACTCATGTTTCATATGTAGACTTAACTTACGATTTTTCATTTAGTTAATAATAAGTTCAAACTTTAGTATTATAATAAAACGACAGAAAAGTTTCATTACTTGTCCACATATTAATAAGCCTTACTGTAAATATATCTTTATAAAAGTGTAAAAAATAAATGACTTATATAGTACAAGTATAATTGTTTATGAACTTCACAATTAGTTAAACTATTTTTTAAAACTATTTTAATTTATTATTTAAAAAAGTATTTAAAATAAAAGTCATTTCATTTACTGTAAACACTATTCTTACTGCTTATAGGATTTATCAAAAATCTAATTTATTGAATGTTCAAAAATCAAATCTCATTTCATAAAGTTTTTATAATAACTTTTCTGTAAATTGAATAAAGTAAGAATAGCTTTAAAAAAGTTTTGGGCCATTATTTGGTTGGATTCACGGTACATTATATTATTGAGGTTTATTGAATTGCTCTTAAATCCTTTGAGATCACAAGATTGTTGGGTTTGGGTTTCAACTTTCCTTCAATACTGTTCATACCCTCAGGCTGAGCCTAGGTTATAGGCTCGGTTCAAAAACCCTTTTCGAGCCTGAGGTTCAAGCTCGCACTCTAAAATTTTCGAGCCTATTCTCGCCAATCTCGGTGGCATTGAGCCTCCGCTCCGTCTCAGGCTCAAGGCTCATGTTGTGGGCTTGAATATAATATATCAAAAACTTCCCACAAATTCACGGCAACTTAATATTTTAAATTATTGGAGTTAATTATAGTGTTGGGTCAGACCCAACTTTCTTTTTCAGTTTTAGTCTTTGATAAAAATTTAGTTTCAGTATCGGTTTCAGTTTCAGTCCCAAAGACTGATACATCACTAGTTAATTATTTCATAAACTGTAACATTTATAAGGTATTAACAGTACTTTTGCTTATTTTAGTTTATTATTTATATTTATATATTGGTAGTATTTTTTGTCTTATGTTTTAATATATTAAAAAATACCTTTAAAAATATTTGTATATGTGACGTGAGAAATCAAATTGACGTTAAGAGAGATTTCTATGGCTTCCATTTTTACTTTCAAATTACTATTAAGTTTTATTAAAAATTTTCAGCTTAAATAAATGCACATTTCCTATTTGATTATTGACTTATATGTTGAAAATGTGCATTCATTTAAGCTGAAAATTTTTAATAAAACTTAATAGTAATTTGAAAGTAAAAATGGAAGCCATAGAAATTCTTTGAACGTCAATTTGATTTCTCACGTCACATATAATGACTGGAATAAAGAGCTATTGGGATAATGTGACTATAGCATTATAGCGTTGCTCAAATTTTTATAAATTTAATTGTAGTTGTGTATTAATTTTTAAAAATGCAATACCTTTCATTTTGACTATATCGCTAAACATAACAAAGATTTATTGGCACCAGGGTTTCCAGATTTTTTAAAAATAAATAAAACTGGAAAAAAATATCAAAGGGACTAAGCACCTCATTTTCGAAAATTAGCTAAATTCTTGAGATTTATTGAAAATTTGAAGTAATATTAATGAGGAGATATCGCTTTATAAGACAAAACTAATGAAAATAAAAATGAATTACATTTTTAAAATCCTTTAAACCAAATTTTCGCCATTTTTGTGTTTGTATATGACAATTAATCTGTTACAGGATTGTCATAAAAAAATTTTTATCTATTGAACTAAATTTCATGGTATTTCTGAGTAATTTTAATTAAATAAAGTGTTAAAATCTGGAGTTCTGGCAACCCTGATACTTTTTATTATCCTGACCTTACAACTTAGTGTTACTCTATGAGAAACCTGGAATACTTTTACGAATATTAAATAAATTTATAAATTGTATATAAACTAAATTGCTAGACATGCAATTTTGCAAAGTACAGGCTTATACTCAGGCTTATGGACACCTTTAGGCCTTACTTTCCCGTTCGAATTTTGCACCTAAATTTAAATTTACACAAAGCTTTCGAAATTATACTTAATATTACGCATAATTTTACACAGTATATTACGCATTACAGCATATGCAACCATATATATGACATAATATCAGTTGATTAATCTATACTATGCTTAAAGCATACATTACTTTAATAAATAAAGTATTTTACTTTTATTTCTATTTAGCAATAAATGAATATATTTACGAATCAAACTTTAATTGGTTCTGAACTTGTTTGCAATTTTATTTGTTAATAAGAAATATCGAAGGAATATTGTAAATATCTGTGAGAACAAAACAAAAGGTCATTTAAAGGGATTTCTATATAATAATAGCATATAAAAACTTACTTTGAATGCTATATTTGGTGTCACAATAAATTGATTACCACATGAAAATCCGATCTTAATATTGTTGTTAACAACTCTTTCAATTGTATTCAATAACTAAAGAATTAAAATTATTTTATTAAAAAATTCCACTGCTCTTAACTAGTGATTGCTCAATGCTCGAGCACTCATTGCTCGAGCACTCATTGCTGTGAATCTGGCTTGATGGCTTAGTGATTTAGGCACATAATTGATTCAAGAGTTCACACTGTTAACTGAATGGCTTTGGGTTCGAATCTAATTTTAGCATAGACTAAAGTGGCCCAACTTACCCAACCCAACCTACTCTAGTACTGCTAACAAGGTTGCAAATTAGTCAGAGATAGTTCAGTGTTTCATAGTTAATGTGACTCACTCTATCGTAATATGGCATAAACTACCTTAATACCTTTGTGTCGGTAAAGCGGTATATAAATGCACAATTACACTTAATCATGGTGACCACATAATTTTTTAAACCATGCGGGACAAATTTTTCAAAGAGAGACAAAAAACAAATTTATTATATATACCCTAAAAATCAAAAGGCGGACCAAGGTATACATTTTCAAATTTCAATGACACTAGACCTCAAATGCGGGACTGTCTCGCACAATTGAGGCATACAGTGAAATAAGGGACTATCTCAATTTTTTAAGAAATTGTGATTTTAATTAATTTAAACAGATTTAAATTAAATCTAAATATGTTTAAAATATTAATATTTGTTGCAATTGAAAATTCTTTGCAATTAAATTTTTAATTTTGTTAATTCTGATCAATTGAACTATAAGAGAACTGTAAAAACAGTTATAATTCTAGAGCGCATGTGCTTTTTCTCAAATTAGTGTTTATATGAGATAATCCCTTATTTGACTGTATGCCCCAATTCAGGACATGTGGCGCCCTCAATGCTGTGAGCGTAAGCGTGTTTATCTTTCATATAACTTAATTAGAAAGTGAGTTAAACTTAATTTAATCAAAATTCATTTATTATACCTTTAACTTGGATTTTGTATTTATTGATAATGACTTAACAATAAATAATTTATACAAATACTTATGTGATTTTGTCGCCTCTCTGTTGATAGAAGCTGTTAATAGATTGAACATCATTTGAGTGGATAGAAATGCAATTGAAAATATAAAATTGGTTATATATGTAATCAAAATCAAATCTTCAAATAACAGCTGTTGTAAAATCAATAAATTCAATGGTATTAAACAATAAATGATTGCAAAATAGTACTTATTCCAAAACATGTTGCAATCTTTTATAACAATGCAAATCTTGTTGTGTTCAACAAGTATTTCATGTACTTTTCGAACTTTAGAAAAGTGTTTCATTCTTGAAATTTTATTATTGAATATTTTTATTTTTATTTTACAATAATAGCAAACAATAAAGTAATAGAGAAAACTTTTCATTAATAAAGCAATAATAAAATATAACCACAATATATACCAAACCCAGTTTATTATCCAATAAATTGCATTAATTGAATCAATGAAAATAATTACAGCGGTAGTTACTGTTAGCCAACAAACTAATATTCCAGAATGAGAAACGTAGAATATTGTTATTCTCAGAGTTTTAATTATTTTAATAAATTTTCTCAATTCATTTTCATCAGTAATTCTTATGCCTTTCATATTTCGTGAGCCAATTAAACTCTCAATGATATCAATCCATTTATAATTTAAACGATTACTGAAATTAAATATAAATATAATCCTTGCTGTAAGAATAGCCATTAATATGAATGAGAGGTAATAAAATTCTGCGATTCCTCCAACATATTTGATGGGATCGTAATAAATAAGGCTATAGTTAATATTTTTGGAAAATAAATAATTAGCAATGTAACGACAAATACTGATGTGAAGCCAAAAAGTAAAAAAATAAGATTTCAATTTTTGATTTCTTTTATCTATTTCATTTTTGAAGTAACAATTGATGTTATCTTTATGAATGAGTGCATGTTTATAAAGAGGTAAATGAATATCAGGTATCAATAATTTAGTGATTTTAGACTTAGGCATATTATTATTTAAGTATATATAATATTATGTAAATTTTTTGGATGTTAATACAATAATGTTATAATAGTTTTTATATATTTAACATGCATTTATATATATGTATGTTATATATATAACTTAATATTGTTCTAGAATAAAAAGAACAATTTATGCGGTAAAACATTATAAATAATTATAATTATAATTATAAATTATAAAGTTTTTTCCAATATTTTATGCTTAATATCGTGTCAATTAATTATAATTTTTATCATTAACCTTATTTTCAAGTATATAATAATTATATAATTTATTAGAAGTGATCTATAATCTTAATAAAAAGACATAAAAATGAAACAATAACTCATTAATGTACTAAAAATAAAATATTTTTAATGCAAACTTTATTTTAATTGCTTTAGGAAAATGATATGATTCCAGGTTTACAATTACTATATTTTATAAAAACTTTTAATTATATATATGTAAGGTTAGAAAAATAAGCATATGACTCAAAATTCATTATATATTCATTGTATGACTTGAAAGTAAAATATTTCAAATTTCAAGTTTTATTTCTGTTTTTAAAAATATATTTCTAAATTTATACAATTTTATTAAAAACTTAAAGTTTATAAACAAAAATAAGTAGATTTAAAAAATAAAATAAAAGTTATATTTATAAATAACTGTCAGAATAATACAGTAAATATTTGATAAAATAAATGCTATTTATTTTATATTATGCATTATAATAATCTCATTTAATTCTGCTTACTATTTAGTAATGTTTTACACGTTATAATTACTAATTAAATATTAGAGTAAAATTTTTCTTTTATTTAAAAATTATTTCACACTATATTTATAAAAATGTAAAATTAAAAAATATCCAAGATAATTTCTACTTGAACAAAGCTTTGTATATAATTAAAATTAGATTTTCAAAAATTGTTTTGAAGATTTTTACACATTGATTAAACCTAAAGTATTTCACTTATAACTAAATCATAAAAATTGTGAAGGCAGCAACTTAGAACTTTCATCGTATTAAAATTAAAATTAAAAAGTTAAAATATTTACGTCATAAATTATTATCTTAAGCAATAAAATTGAGCATATAATTTAAAAGAAAAATTTTTAAATGCTTAATTAGCAGTATAAATTATAATGTCCTTGTACCTCTAGATGATGATAAAAATAAATTAACTAAATTATAATTATTACTTTTCTAAAAAAGCAATTAATTCAGTTTAAATGAGGTAATTATATGTCAAAATAGAAATATTATTTTTGTTTATTTTTAATGTTATCTCAAAAACAAAATTTCAATAATTCTAACGGTTATTTGATTAGATAATAGGCACATGTGAAATATAGTGTACTTTATTATTCCTTTGCATGATATAACGATAAATTTATTAAAAACTATAATTAAATAATTTTTTGTTTTTAACGTATAAAATAATTAAAAATATATAATATATTTTTTAATTTAATGAAAACTTTTTACATTAAATTTTAATTTTTAATTGCACTAAAAAATTAAGTTTTAAAATGTGGAGGTTCTGCTTATTATATGGTTGTAGTGTAGAGGTGACAAAATTTCCAAATTTTGTGTCTCATCCTGCCTTATTCTAAAATAAACCCCGAAATGCTCGGCGCTCGAGCACCTCAAAAAAGCGAGCGTTTCAATTTCCTCGAGCGTGAGCGCCGAGCGAGCGCTTTACTTTTCTCCGTGCGCGCGCTCGAGCTCTGTTATCACTGATACAGAAAGTAACACAATAAGCTTTGAAGAGGTCTCACTGCCTGATCAGTGAATGGTAGCACCCTCGAAAAAAACCCTACCATCTGTGTGGAAGCGCTAAAGTGGCTCATCTACAACAGCAGTCATTCCACAACCTTTCAAATTACTGTAACGAAACAGTTCACACTAATTTACAGTCTATGTATATTTTAACTCAAACTTGTGCTATTAGTATTACTTCTTATGTTTCGGAAGATAAGCTGAAATTGATGTAGAAATAAATAAATATCAAAATTTGCAATGAAAAGAATTTTACATTAATATTACAAAATTTTACATAATATTGCGCACAATACGTCTCTCCCAATGAGTTTAGTTCTTTTGGAAAAATTTTTAAGTTTTCAAGAACTCATTTTGTAAAGTTGGCTTTGATTTGAAACATGTATTGCACTAAAACATAGCACTTCATTTAGTTACCTTTAGGTTATTTACCTGCAATACATATGTTTTATTTTAAAGCCAACTTTACAAAAGCTTTTAAGCCGACCTAATAGCTCAATTTTCTTAGACCTGTCTGTCTTAGTCGAACATTTGCATAGTATGCAAAGTAGCAGTAGATTTGAGTCTAAATGTATTCCAAAAAAGTTTTCCAGAACCAGTTTACACTTAATCGGCCAAAGTCAGAGTAAACCAGACCCGGATTAAGTGGATGTCTGTAAATATCAGAGAAAGATCCAAACGATATATAAAATAATTATTTATAATGTTATAATCAATTGATATTTTAGTACCGGTCAGGTTCCTCCATAAAAAAATTATTTATTTATAAATTAAAATTTAAAGGCATTTTAAACATTTTTAGGGTTTTTGTCATTTTAAAATTATTCTGTTATAACAAAGATGTATTGTAATTGTAATTTTTTTATGTACAAACTTAATCGCTGGCTGTACAGATCAGTTGGCCGCGCCGCAGACAATTAATTCAGCCAAACATGCACAAAGGTCGTAAAGTTGCGCAGGATATAAAAGTTTTAAAATAGCAGTTTAGACTAATTCGGCTCAACTTAGAGTACCGAGTAGGGATCCCAACTCATACTCGAGTCAAAGCTGGAGAAAAAATATCAAAGGGGGACTAAAAATGACTTATTTTTTAAATTTTTCCTTTAAAATCAAAGGGAACTAAGGTATACATATTCATATCTAATTTCTTTATTTGGTTTATGTGTTCTATAATAAGGATTTATAATTTCCATTAGTATACCAATGTAGACTTTAATTATTAAACTTATGAACATAACTTTGAAATAAAGATTCAATTAAAATTAAGAATTAAGAACAAGAGATAACCCGTTATTGCATATCACCACTCAATTATAATGGTATTAATAACAGAAAACTGGTGATTATGAAAACTAATGATTAATTCATTTAAGTGCGAACATTCATTATGTAATGCATAAAAAATTTGGGCCCATTTGTAACAAGAATTAAAATATAATTTCAGGTGCATGATTAATATTGTAATTGCACCCCAGTACTTTAGTTTCTATAATAACAATTCTATAATTACATATTCTCTCATATCGTAAGTAAATATTTTATTCATTAATAAAATAAATAACAATAAACATTAGATCCACAAAAACTCAAACATTATTAATAGTAAACAACCCTGTCACAATAAACGGGATTTAAGTGTATTCAATTTTTTAAAATCATTATGTTACAAAATATTTGACTAATATATTTTGCAAAAAAATATTCAAGAATATTTAAATTAATATTAAAAAATTGTATTTACCCATTTATCTTATAGTTTGTCCTTAATTTTTCCTTAACTTGTACGTTATGTGGTTTATCATACATTGTTCTTCTGATGAGAAAACAGAACTTCTGATGTGAAAGTAGCTCAGATAGACGTACATATGACTGACCACAACCAAACGGACACTTAAACTTACGGACCAAAGAATAGCATAAATCTTGTTTTGATGGGAATTTATTTCTACATGAGTAGCATACATACGGCTTCTCGCGTATTGCAGTCATTTTTAATTTAGATCTTAAAGCGTTATCTGTATTAATCATAATAAAAATATACTAATTATTATGTATTACATTTAAAATCTTTATTATTATATTAGTTTTTAAAAATAAAACATACTTAAGTTTTCAATGTTATATAAATTGAGCCAAAACTATTGCTTATGAACTAAAATTAAAATTTTAGGAAAGTATGCGATCTTTAAAATGGGGAGACTTTCTATTTAAAAGTTGCAAAGTATTTTGAAGCCTATTAATAGCCTTTAGTTTGCCTTTAGAGATGATGTTTAAAATGTTATCTTTTAATGTAATGGACGTGGGAGAGAAAGAGCATCATCAAATTAAGAATCATTTTCTATGCATATAATACATTAGAATACATACTGTATAAAAAGATATACATTAAATCAATAGCCAATCAGTCTAAATATTTAAATTAAATAAAATGACAAATAAAATTAAGTGACATATGTTTGAGGCAAAGCGAATGTCTTTCCTGATTGAAAGTTGAATGCAATTTTGTTGCAAAAGTAGAGACGAGGCCAACGCTCACGCATCATGTTGCAATTGCACGTGCAACTTGCAACTAACCATTTAGACGATGCAATTTTGTTGCAGCAACACGTTTGCTGCAAGTTTGGTGCAACAAAATTGCATCGTCTAAATGCACTTTAAAGTCTAAAGAGCTAAAGGATAAAAAATCGGACACTAATTGTAAGTTAAGGAAAAATATTTAATCTAAAACACCTGCAAAGCTGGAGATTTTAATGTCCAGTTTGATGACC
>JAQGCH010003033.1:0-11350 GCA_034699485.1 Nanhermannia elegantula
AGTCACTTTTATTGTTAGCTATATTTTCATTTGCAAATTTATTTATATAAATATATTTAAAGTTGGAAAGTATTTATATAATACTTCTAAAAATAAATAAATTTTTTATTTCCGCATTCATTTTCATATTGAATAGCTATGCATTTAAATTAAATAAACTCTATTTTCATCAATCAAAGTCTTGTTTACTAAAAAGTTCAAGAAATTATATTTTAATTAAATCAGTAATTCAGGAATTAATCATTGCTTTAACTGAAAGAATTACTAAAGCAGTACTTTAGAAATTCGATAACTTTTACTAATTATATGATTGTAAAACTTTTTTCTAATTTAAAACCCAGAAAATAAAATTGTTTTCAACGAATAAGAATCTTAAAGCTAATAAAAGACTACTAGTGATGGATATTTGATTGCAGTTTGAATTAAAACTAAAAATACTTGACATTGCATATTATGGCTGATGTGATAGACTTAGTATAAAAAAGCAAACCTTAATTTAAAAAGGAGTGAAGTGAAAAATTGTTATAATGATCTCTTTGGGAATTTATTAATCAATCATTCTGTGCAATGTTCTCACTATACTATCGATCGTTTGATGCAATTATGTATTTATGCGGTCTTGAATGCAAACAGTTTTACAATATATCTCATTTATCAAATACATTTTTCTTTAATTTTCAAATTTAATTAATAATTCTTTGGTTACATAATAAAATTGAATCATTAACAGAAACCAATTTCTAATAGTTAATACTTTTTATTCAAAATCTCATAATTCATTTAAGAAATCAAAACTAACAATAACAAGGGAAAGTATACAGTCTATTACTGTTTACAAAGCGCAATCCAAATGTATTTTTGCCACTTGTCGCTGGACACAGACTTTTGTCCTCATTTTAAAGCAAGGGACACTGATTATGATTAAGAAATCAGTTTTTTGATAGCTGTTACCGTTTTCGAGATCTATTTGGCAACAGACAGACGGACAGAACTCAGAAGACAGGACTCAAACTCTATGCTTATTTACTATCTTTGTTACTACAGTAGGTTCCCGTTAAAGTGAGCCTCTTTATAGTGAATGAAATTTTGGTGCACACACTCCATTCACTATTGTTAAAAATAGTCCGTTATAGTGAAACGTGTTAGTGTGAAGATCATTGGGTTCATTTAATTGTAGTTAAAAATTTTTATATTGAAAACCGATAA
This sequence comes from Nanhermannia elegantula, assembly GCA_034699485.1. Lineage (NCBI taxonomy): Eukaryota > Metazoa > Arthropoda > Arachnida > Sarcoptiformes > Nanhermanniidae > Nanhermannia > Nanhermannia elegantula. The sequence continues at coordinate 1,207 of JAQGCH010003033.1, forward strand.
TATTTTTATAATTTTAAGTAATTGTTTGATTTATTACATTAACACAGTGCCGTAGCAATATGGTCAAGGAATTTTTAGCACCATCAAAGCATTTTGAGAATGGCTCTTGGAATGACCACTGCCCTTAATAAGTATATCTTAATTACATGATTTTGATTAATTTGCTAAAAATCATCATAATTTGATAACATATTGTTTTGAATTATTTAAAATAAGCTTAAAATTTATAAGAAAATTTTAAAACTTCTAATGCCTCATGCCTAAAATGCTCGCTACGGCACCTTTAAAATTAGGCTAAATTTTAATAAAAATAAAATTGCGAACTCCTTTAACTGGTGCAATGAGACCCCTGTTATAGAGTATACAAGTGTCCGACCCCAACGATTCACTTTAACAGTAAAGCAGCAGTTTTGAAATTTAACATTGAAAGATATTTTATATGAGAGCTGGCCAAGCGAGAAAGCTTCATGTGGGGTGAACTTTCTGAAAATCCTGAAAATCGAGCGGGGGATCAAAGCTCGTCGGTTTTATAAGACAATTATTTTACAAAATCAATTTTCCCGCCAAAGTTTTTTTAAAAAATAATTACCGCCAATTTTTTAATTGATATTTTTCTCAAAAAACATGATAGCGGGAAAACTCACAGTTTTTCTACTACAATATTTTGAAAGAATAATTTTTCGCGCCAAAATATTTTGAAAAATATGTTCTCGCGCCAAAAATTTTTCAAAAATTAATTTTGCACTAAAATTTTTAATGCATTATTATCGATAAATAACACGAAAAATCAATTAATTAATTTTTTAATAAAATTTGAAAAAATCAAAGAGGGGACCAAGGTATGCTTTTCAAAACCTCAAAATCAAGGGGGACCCTACCTACACCCTACCCTTGGCGAGCCTTGTTTTATATGTTTGCCATTATTTTAAAATAAAATTTCGATTGGAGAAAATGCATTTTTTAATATGTCGATAAAAAATCATAAAAAGGGAAATTTGAACTCATTTCACATACTATTAGAAAATTACGAATAAACTACTTTGTTATAAAGTTATTACTCTTTATAATAGATAAATGTTATTTTTGGGACTTTAAAGAAATTATGATGAAGCTGTGCAATCCTTAATTCCATATTTGCATTAAATACTAGAAAAGAGGTATGACTACACTTTCATTACTTTAAAACTGAAATTAATGACCATAATAATGACATTCACTCGTCATGTAATATATGTAAGTAATTGCTGGTAAACTATACACTATAGCAAGACTGCAGAATGGAGTAATATCGGTGAACAATACCATTTCTGGTAATACTGTATTCATATGAAAAATTCATTTAACATTTCAAAGTGACTGCTATTAAAATATTTTTGGTTAAACACTTTGAAAAAATAAAAAGTTCTATATATAAGGCATTTAACAGAAATTCATTTCCGGAATGATTATTCAGTGGCAATGTGTCCAATACTGCGCAAAAAGAGCTACTTTTCAACACAACAAAGAAGAGAAATGATAAATAAAATAAAACTGTTGTTTCGCATTCGAAGGGAATTGTTTGTATAGAAGTGTTTGACTTAAACCAGCCCGAAATGAGATTACCAGTACTACAATGCTATCGCTACTGGAATTGCTTGTATTTATGGAAAAACAATTTAATATAACCAAAAATGTATGCAATGAAAATTTCGTTAGCCATAAATGGCTAAAAGCGTCAGAATTTTTTATCATTACTGGGACGACAGGTGCTTCAAATTACCATCGAATACATAAATAACAAATATTAAAGCATTTAGGTTTTAAAGCAGAATAAAAGATTGTATTTAAAAAATAATTCTCGTTTCAATTCCCACACCATTTATTGCTAACATGAAAGACATGAGATTTTCATTAAATTAATAGAAAGAATAGTCGCCAAAACTTCAACCTTTTCTATCATCTAATAATGAACATTAGAAATATTCAAAAATAAACTAATTATAGAGTCACTTGAGATTAAAGTTCTCCAACTTGAGTGTTGCATAACTTTTATTTACTATCCTTGTATTTTTCATTTAATTTATTTTTGTTTTTGTTATCACTTAACTTATGGCAACAAATAATGTGGCCATAAAACTAAATGTAAGTCTTGTTTAATTCTGAGAGAACTAATTCCAAAACTTTTCAATACCCACAAAAGAAGACTAACACTTAAATTTAATGCAATTTCACGAATTTTCAGGGAAAGAGTTCAAATTGAAGGCAAACAATAAAGATTGAGTTTTAACGGTCTCCATGTAAGATGCCTTTAATGTCTGCCCGAAATTGAATATTCTGTTTAAACAACATATTTAATAAAATTAAGAATAAATTGCTACGCAATCAACTAAACGACCAATAGTTGATCTCATATTATCATAATTATCAAATTTTAAGATAAGAACAAATTTCTTTAAATTTAATCATGATCAAATTATAACAAAGATACAAATTAACTCTTTTCAAAAAATTTGCCATTACTTTCAGTAATAAAAGCTTACTTTTCGACTACTACAAGGTTTTTGCCATTTTAATGCTTAGATCAAATGAATCTCTTTATATTCACCTTATACTGAAGATACTGAATAGAATTTACAAATTTTTTTTAATGTAAACTAACTTTTCATGAAATATTTAAACGCGTTTCGTTTTGTTTAAATTTTTTTACATATAAAACATAAGTCTCTGAAAAAGACAAAATATAAAATATAATTTAAAAGCAAGCACTGCATTAACATTTAATATCAAATTTCAAAATTTCTCAGTTTTGTATTTAAGTATATATCGAACAGCGAAAAGTCAAGTATGAAGCAAAAAATGATTATTTTTTAACTTAATTATAATCGCATTTTCTGTTTCACTTAACTATAAACGAAATTTAGATTTTGTTAAAATTCTCTAAAAATGCTTTTTTGAACCAATTAATCAATCAATTTAAAGAAATAGTTGGAGGAAATTCATTTCAATTTATTGATCTGAATCACATTTTTTATGTATTGAATAAAAAATAATTTAATGAATTAATAATATTTTTTGTTTATTACATACTGTATATTGAAATGAATATGACCCGTAACTATTAATCAATCACTATTACTTATATTTTTCTATAAATGTCGGATTCTTTTCCAATAGTATGTCATAACACTGACATTTTTCTAATTTGAAAACCAGAATTGTGTTATTTTAGATTTTCCTCAAAATAAATCAGTCATTCAAATAAAAATCTATATGAGAATGTTTTCCTAACGAATTAAAAATAAATATTTAAGTGCATATCTATTTATATACAATATATATTCAATAGAATAACTAATAACTTGAAATATAATCTTAAGACTTAAGATAATTTAATAACTAGACAACTTTAGAAATTACATTCTTGTATCTTATAATTGAGTCTTATATTTTATTTAGTAATTTTAATTTAATTTAATTTTTTTAAAACTAATCGAATTTCGAAATAACTGAATAAATCTAATACTATATCAATATTTATTACTTTAATAAAACTATTGAAAAATAAATGTAATTATGATTGAATTCTTTACTAATAGTTAACAAAATAAAAATAGGTAACTTATTTATCAGTGAAAACTAAATGGAAGTGGGCAGTGGAATGGCGTGGGCTCATGATCGAATTGTCGTGAGAACGAGCAGGGACACTGCAAATATTTGACTGCGGTGTGCCACATGTCCATTGTTTTAGAGCAATCCATAGGCCCGTAGCATATGCCGCATGCCTACACAGGTTCTACCTTTAAAAATCTCACTCAAACTCTGGGCTAAAGGTGAGATCTCCGGAAAAGGAGTTGACGGAGGAAAATGTTATATTTTGTTATCAGTGAAATGCCATATATGCAAATAATTGGTTTTATTCGTTTAATCAGTTTAATTTTTAAAAATTGTTAGCTTATATCGGTTTTTATTGGTTAAACCAATAAATCATTGGCACTGCGTATAAGCTATAAAGTGCGACGATTTTATGTCTAAATTCTAAAAACAGAATGATTCATAACTCTGTACAAAAATTGACATTTTGTAAAAAATTGAAGGTTTTTATATTAAAATATTAGAATCTATAAAAAATGATGTATAATCAAATGGTGCTCACGCTCGTCGCCTAACCCCAAACTCTCGAGCGTTGAGCATCACTTTTTATCTCAATAAAACTTTCATTGAAACAAAGCTAAGTGAAACTCATTTAATATCTCTATTAGTTTGTAAAGTTTGTTATTTTAATTGAATTTATTAATTTTAATTGTAACAAATGAAGTGCACATGTTTGCACTGTTCACTTATTTGCAATGATTGTAATTTAATGTTATAGTGAAGAAGATATTTTGGTCACAATTCCAAACGACATGTTTATTGTGAGTAAATCACATGTTCTTAATTAGTTGATCACTGCTTTATCTCTGCCGTATAGAGAAGTGCTGACATAATAAACATAAGAAACAATAAACAAAATGAATAGTAGTGAGACATAAATTATTAAGTGTAAAATTGAACATAAAGTAATTGTAAATTTCAAATTTCGTTAAACTTATGGAACTATAATTTATTTGGCTTTGTCTTTGTTTATTCAGGTTTTACTTATACTTGTGTTAAGCTTTGAATAGAATACTTAAACAATGTCTTTCAAGTTGGGCACAAAATACTTCATGAAAGATAAATAACTTATTTAATGAATTTTTGTTTAATCTAAAATTCAAAACTTTGTGAAGATTTATTTTTATTGTGCAATAAAAGTAGCGCTTAATACAGTATATGAATGAAGTAAAAGTAACGTTTAATAATTGTAAGCCTTTCTGGCTCTAATGTACCCAAAAAATATAATAGCTTATAAAATAATAGTTAAATAATACTTATTTCCTAAATTTTACATTCTTTGCCACACCAGAGCAAATACGACATTCATATAAATTACGAAGCAATGGGGCCCACTCTCATACTGTGAATATATAACAATACTTTTTAATCACCTTTTAATATTTGTTTGTATTCAAGAAGTACCAGTCATTCTAATAATTGATAATTAATATTTAAATAGCTTTAGCACCGAATACATTAAATGAATAGTAATTTTAATTAATTTTTAGACTCTGCTTGGTTTTTGTTGAATTGATTTTTAAATATTCAGGAAGTGAGATACAAGGGTGGGTTTAAAAATTTTGCGCCTAACATAGACAGAGTTTTGTCACAATCGAATGTAACTTATATTAGGATAATATGACATCTTAAATAAATAATACTAAAAGTTGAAACCATTCTGACACACTTTTTATAGCACTTAATTAAAGCAAGCAGGTAGGATATTTGTAAATTAGAAATTTGAAAAGTTATAAATTTTTTGAATTACATAATAATTCCCGAGAGGAAATCATGATCACACGATAAATGTGTACACACATGATACCCCTTAGTATTCCACTATCAAGCTTTGGACTGCTAATATCTATATGGGGCAATATCAGTAATGAGTGTGACCTTATGTCAGATACGGTCAACCTCGTTAATAGGTCTCCAAATCTCTAAGTACGTGGGTCTGGTATGTTTCTGTTAGGCTTAACAAATAGTCAAAATATTGGGTATTAATAATCATATGTTTTTAAAAATTCATCAAGAGAGACCATGGGTTTCTCAGTGGTTTGAACGTTGAATACCAAAAATGCTCTGAAAATTTTTAATAAACGATAAGAGTGGAAATTTTGAAGTCGCTTTTAGACAGTTATACAAAAGAATTTTATGGCAATTGGTAATAGGGGAACAGGTCTGGATCCACTTTAATGATTCCAATTCAATGTGCTCCAAAAAGGTGTGGTTGTCTAGTGGCTCCATGCCCCCAAATAATTCAAGTCAAATATCGGCGGTTTTAAAGTTTTTTGTTATAATTTTCAGGAAGATGAGAAAATTTTAATAATCAACTGCAGTGAGCACAAACAATAGCATACTTGTGTTTTTGTTTTATGGATATTAAAATGATCACTTGAAGATATTAATAATAAGGGGCGTGGAAATTTGGTCATGTTCATATCATTTTGTATGGTCCGAAACAACAAAGTTGCGATGGGCGCTATGAAAGAATCAAGCTTCGATCTAATCCTCCGCCCTCTAAATTTTCAAGACCTACCCCCCAAGTGACCAAAATCTCTTTTGAAATTATTTACGTAGGCAAAATTTTGATTAAGTAAATGAGATCTAGTCAGTAATTTTGAAGATAAAAATTAAGACGCCTTTATGGATAGAATGAACAGTAGAAGAAACGCTGTCAAAAGTTCATTGAAGTTAAGAAGGACTATAGTTAATAGTGATATATAAATTAGACCCATATCAATTCTCCTTCTATGTTAGACGCAAAATTTTTGAACCCACCCTTGTAAATGCTTAGTTATTCTTTAGACCGCTTTAGACTACATCAGCAAATCTCTTATCTATAAACAAATTCTTAGAAATAGTCAATAAGTTTAATTTATTTATTTCAATAATAACAGTTAAAATGAGAAAATTTGTTTTCATTTTATTATTGTTTTCTCTTAATTGGTCTCAAACAATCATTTAGTTGATCAAAGTGTGAGTCCTATAACTTAATTATTGTTTCATCAATGCTTTCCTCTTAACTTAATTTAATCTCTTATTGCATTCAATATGGGTTACTCTTATCTAATAGAAAAGCACAGGTTTAACTATTAGTAAATTAAAATTGATTGCAGATGTCCACCAAAATCATCAATTGAGTGAAATGTTTAACACTCTAAAGTTTTATGTATTATATTAAGTTATTTCAAATAACTAAATAGTAAAAACTTTTCTAAAATATGAAATAATTAGAACATAACAAATAATGTATTTAAACAGACCATTTCATCTTTTAATACGTTTTTGTGTTCAAATTCTGTTTTATTATATAAGAATTTATTAATAAAATAAATTATATGTTAAATAAGTGAATAATCACTCTTTATTAATGAGTGAATGTAAATGAAACGCTCGAGCACTCACATAAATACAAGAAACATGAGTTCATAATAATAATAGGGATTTTATCTCCAAAAAAGTTTTGTGATTTCACTATTTTATAAAATAAAAATCAAACTTTAGATATTTGACAGAATAATTGGGTTTAGTGACCAACATTACCTTAATTTAACTGAACTGATGTCATAATAATTTGGATTTCCTGAGCTCAGCTATAAGTTATTTAAAATTATTATTAGTTGGGCAAAAAAGTTTGACATACGCCAGGATTACCATTGTTTAGATCAGCGGTTCCCAAATGGGGTACGCAATTGTTTTAATCATTACACTTGGTTCTGCATCAATAACCAGATATCTACAGCACTATAATAGTATACAGATATCAGGTTATTGCCAACAAAACTCTTATGCTTTGGTGTTCTATTGAACACAATAATGAATAACAGCACGTGAGCCGTATCAATGCTAACGGTATTACACTTTAATTATGCCAAGTATAATCATTCAAATAATTGCGTACCCCCATTTGGGAACCGCTGGTTTAGATCAGTGGTTCTCAACCTTTTTTGCCCCGCGGAACGCTTACATTCAGATAAGGGCTCATACACATAGTACGTACGGAGTAAGGTGGAGGGGAGGAGTCTACCAAAAGCGTACGCATAGGGGGAAAGGGTATAAGGTCATTGAAAGTACTATTGGAGGCAAAAGTCTTTGTTGAATCGAAAAAATAGCGCTCATGAATTAGTGTATGTAACCAATCTCGTTCAATGTTCTCATAACAATATATAGTCTTATTGGTTAGAGTTATTTTTTGAGCGCGAGGTTTAACAAAGACTTTTGCCGCCGATAGTACATTATTTATGCGGGAAAATTCATAACACTTCTAAAGCCACTCCAATAACTTTGTGGTTGAATAAGATATAGAAGAAGAAGCAAATGATAAAAATTCAGATAATATTTATGTTATAGAAAACTTCAGAAATTGGTTTAATTGTTTAATTATTAATAAAATTAGTTTTAATTCAATTTTGTGGGGAGGGGGTGGGGATCGAGCAAATTTGTATATACGACTTGGGGAAGTTTATGAAAGCGCACAGAGAGGGGGTAGGGGTAAGAAAATGGCCCCTAAACTGCGTACGTACTATGTGTACAAAGCCCTAATCAGGTGGTTTCCTTAGGGCTTAATGTTAAATCTTTTAGCTCTGAGGACCGGTATCTTAATAATTGAAATAGAAAGTACTCTCCCATTGGGTCAATTATATACTGTACAACTAAGTCAAAAAAGCATACTTTTAAGATATAAGTCTAAGTATAACCCACGATAATAAAAAATATTTAAACTTTAATAAATCTGATAGAGTAATATCAAATATTGATATTCAGTGCTAAAAATAGGTGAATTTTAGTGAATTTGGTTTATCAAAATGACAACTTTTAAATATAGTATTCAATATTAATGCTCAATATTTGAATTAGTTGAAAGTGATACCCTGTACTGTATGATGTCATATATTTCATAAAATTATGTTTTGATGACGAGATATTTAAAAAGTATTTTTCCTGCAATAATTATTTGCAGCCATTATAAGTTGTAACAGAATGTATGATACAGTAATTTATTAGCGTTACTAAAACATAAATTATTTATCTATAAAAAAAAAGTTAAATTACTGAAAAATAGATCGAAAAGTTGAGTCACTGGTAAAAGTATTAATAAGAAACCTCTAATTCTATTTCCTTTTATAGTTTTGTTACAAAAGTAGGATTTTTAAAAAAAGACTCTCCATTTACACTTGAATACGAGAAGATTCACTTTCTTTCTAACACTAACTCTCTCTAAATATACGCTTCAGAGACTCATTTCTTCCTTTATTCAAGTCGTTCTCATTTTTGGCCACTTATTCTTAAGCCTCGCACAAACTTCTCTATAGCTTTAAGTGAAAATGCACACAAACACCATCTAAAGAAAAAAATTCTTCTATATCTACAATAATGGAGTTTTGCATTAATATTAATGAATTCGGCGATATTTCTTGCATAACATTCACCACTAGTATTGTCTTTTATGAAAAATAAATGACAAAACAAAAAATTCTCAATCAAAATATGCGATTCTGACAAAAGTGAATATAATTATAGTTTTTTTAACTTTGAAAATAGGGCACATATTTTCAAAGTGTTTTATTAATGTTAAAATTTGCACTTTTTAAATACAATTTCGCAAAACTTAATATACTACAATATGAAAAGCTGTTTAGCGCTCAATGTTTCTAAAGTTATATATTTTGCTAAAGCCTAGGCTCAGATTTTGCGAAAAGAGACAAAACTTGATTTAATTTGAATAATTAAATTCTTAGATAAGTTTCATTTAAAACATAATCGAGTTATTAATTTTTTATGATCCTCTTATCTGATGTATCTGTCTTTGAATTCAAACCCATTGTATTTCTCAATCATTTACCAGAGCCCCAAAAATTATGCGTGAAAATGGGGTCCAATTATGCAATATTAATGAGATTAAAATGTTTAAATTATGCGATTAATATTTGACTATTTATTAATGATTTACAGTGAATGTTCATTTTATATGTAAGAAAACTTTGCTAACTTTAGAATTATAAAAGATACTCCCTTTGCTTCGCAACTTATATTAATTTCTGAGATTAATCCTTAAATTATTCAATTAATTTAATAAAAATAACAGGAGAAATTTTTCAATTGAATTAACAAAAGATTAAAAACCCATGTTTTTCACAGTATACTACAATATTATGAATCTGTTTGAACAGTTTTGGTTTTACTGCTATGTACTGCACACATGCGCATTGAGTGAATGTTGAACACACACACACACACACACACACACAGACAGACAGTGACATTTAGTTACAGAGATTAGGTCTTTAGCGAAAGATATTGTATTTACAGTTTTACCTAAAAATCAGGAAATTCAATGTAAAAGTATTCACCTCTGTAGCAAAGCCTTAGCACCCAAATGATTTAAAATTGCATCATTTCAATTGAAATATTAATTGCTTTATCAATATATTCATATAATTTTTATCAGAAATGCTAAAAATCATTGCTATAGTAAAATTATATCATGTAAAACAGTGATGACCACGCTCGGCGCCGGGGGGAATTTTCA
>JAQGCH010003034.1:0-11346 GCA_034699485.1 Nanhermannia elegantula
GGACCTTCTCATGATTTTTGTCCTTACAGATAATTTCAATTTTAATTTTCGCATTTCTTTAATACTACTGTTTTGTATCATACCTTTTGTATTTCTTCGTTTGTCTTATAACATGCCATTGATCCCAACCTCAGCTGTCAGACCATATCAAGCGTTAAACTTAATCATTGTCAGAAAGTCACTTAATATTCACCTAAAGCTCAAAGTTTGTCAATTGATTGAAAAGCTTTCAGGGCCTGTCATTGAATTATATTGTTATGAATTTATTTTCATATCTATATTTTCAAAAATATCTTAGATAGCGTTGCCAACCGTACCGGAATGGCCGGGACAGTACCGGAATCGACCTCTCTGTCCCCGTGCCGAAGGAAGGGGTCTTTCCTTTTATGTCCCGGAATAGAGTATATGAAACTCTCAATATAAGCCTTGCTAAAAGTTCCTAAATATATTTGTCCCGGGATGTCCCGAAAAAATTGATAAATATGTTAAAAGTCAAGGAATCACAGGTAGAAGAGTTGGCAACGCTAATTTTAGATGAAATTAAACATATATAAAAATTGCTTACAATCAAATGCTCCATTAAAGGCATAACTTTTGCGATATATACTTTCACGTATAACAAGGCTTTCCATTGAGTTTATATTATATGTTTTACAGGTAAGTATATATCTTAAGGAAGATTTGTGCCTTTAATTTTGCATGTGATTGTATATGACAAAAGTCAACCGTTGAATTGTGTCGAACGTTTGATTGTCGCACAGCCTCAAAACTGCTCTTATAAAAGTGTAAAAGTTGATTGGTCAAATCATTGTGTTTATGGTGAGCAAATCAGTTCTGTTTCTGTTTCTGATCCCTTAACTTTTTCTAAATGGGTTTTTAATGTTTAAAACTAATTTGACACTTTATGGTGTAATAATTGCTTTAGAAATGCTGCTAAATTCTATTTTTACACTTTCATAATAGCCGTTTTGAGGCAGTGCGACAATCAAATGGTTGACACACCGTATATTTAATAAGCCCATATCAATTCCATTCTTTATGTATTATTTTACAAAAATTGCCAATAAATTTTTATAGTATTTTACAGATATTTACACATCTATGTTAAAAAAACTGTTAAATTAGGTAATATTACGGGTGTAAAAATCTGTAATTACAACTATAACATCCATATCTAAATGTATTATTTTAGCTGTAAATCCATCAAAAATATGATTACTTGCACAACACAGCTAGGGTGACCAAGTTTGATGTAGTCCAAATCTGGACACCTTAAAAAATCAAAGGGGGAATTAAAGGATAATTTTTCATAAATTTTTATTTTAAGAAAACCTCAAAGGGGGGGGGGGCCAAGCACTGTATTTTTTAAAAATAGCCCAGAATCTGGACAGCCCAGATAAAATTTTGACGACTGGTCACCCTAAACACAGCACAAAATATCATTGCAAAATTTCGAACTCCATTGGGTTCCGCATTAAAATTATTCGGAGTAAGTTATAAATAATAAATAAGTTCGTTTAACTTATAATAAGGCTATATAAATGTGATGTAAAAGGAAATTGATTTTAACATTATATTTTTGTAATTAGTAGTATAAATATTTTAATTACTTTTTTTCTTGACAATTGTGATGTTAATAATTATCTAAAAATCAATAAACACTAAAAATACAGTTAAAAATAATTACATTTGATCACACGCTCTAATAATGCACAGCATTTTGCATTACCGGTACAATAAGATAATTTCGATGCAAAATCAATAATAATTATTGTTTTAATGCAAGTATTAAAGAAAATTTTTTCTTATATAATGTAAATTTATTTTATATTCAAATAACTCAAATATAAATAAATAGCTATAAATATTTCAAGTTTTAAATGCAAAAGAGTTTTCAGTGTTTCAATGGGTGCACTCATTAGAGCCAACGATTTGATCGATTATTCGGGTTTATTAGAAAATAGATATTTATATCCTTATTGGCAGCACTATTACAAGGATATTAACATATCATTTCCCACAACAGATCAATTTAAAGAACTCAGTCATAACAGAAGTGATGAAAAGTTAACAACTGTTGCCATAAGAGATGATTTTGTAATATTTGATTTAATGCTTTTTATTAAAGTTTATTAATTTTTATGATTTTCAGATACATTATCATGAAATAAATGATAATAAATTCGCCTTCAATTCAATATCAGCACTATTTCTGATGGAAATCGCAAAAAAACTTAACAAAAGGTTTAGTGAAAATGTTTTTTCTTGTATACTGTATTTTAAAATCTGGGGGTGGGTGGAAGGGGGGAGCAGGCAAAAGCTTACAAACTTATATTTCCCTATTTGTTTAACATTAGGTCTCATGTGAATATGCGTACACAGGGGGAGATGGGGACCAAGAATTGAAATTTTTGCCTAAGTAATAAATTGATGACACCTTATAACTTTAGATACATTAGATTCTCGCTATAACAAACAAAAATTAAATATTAATTAGGGGTGATGCACATAGTACATACGCAGTTTTGAGCTGTTTTCAGACCCCCTCCCCCATTACTGCGTACGTACTATATGTATCACCCCTTATTTAATTGCAGTTACATTTCTTTATAAGCATTTACAGGCATTTACACATTTGTTTATAGTGAAACCCATCTATAGTATAAACATCGACTTGTCCTGACTGTTTAAAGGATATAGGCTGAACCTGTTAGGATAGGTTAGATTAGTTAAGTTAGGTATATATTTTATATATTAGCAAATTATTCTAAAATTTAATTAAATCAAACCATTGCTTATGCTATGAGTACTTTTAAAAAATTGCTAAAATCAATATTATTCGACCCCATGGGATTAGTCGTAGCTTTGAGAATCAGTTACCCTAAGATTTTTTGTTCTTTAATTAGGACTATATTTTATTCTAAGGGGTCGTCCTTTAAGTACTTACGCAAAAATAGCTAATTCCTAGACCCCCCTCCTCCCCCCCTGTGTAAGCATTTTCTCACGTGACTTAATGTTAAACATATAGGAGAATACGAGTTTGTTAGCTTTTGCTTAATCCACCTCCCCCTATGACTGCGTACGTACTTAAAGGACGACCCCTAAACACTATTATCTAATTAATAATGAATTCTTACTGCTATAGCATTCATGTATATGTCTTTGAACTATACGAAGATGCAGTTCTATTTGAATCTGAGTTGGATACCGATGAATACAATGAGTTAATGGACTATCAAATAATGTCTAATAATCCACATTTGAAATGCTCTCAACCTCTTTATATATCATATCAAATATCAATAGTTAGCGCTGTTTTAAAAAAAAGTCAAAGTTTTTTTACATCCTTAACAAAAACATATGACACAAAAGTTTGGTATTTATTGTTGACCACTATTATAGTTCTCAGTCTATTAACAACTTATATATTCAATAAGAAAACTAACAAAAAGAAAACCTTTTTATCTTCAATTTTGGAGTACTTTTGTCTACTTTTAGGCAATTGTTCTTCAAAACGCGCTCTGAATGTGATTCAAATAATTTTTATCATTTCTATAATACCTTTCATTGAAATAATTCGTAATTATTTGCTCTCAAGTCTGGTTTCATTACCAGAAAGTAATGCTAATAATATCGATGACTTAATTAATGGTTATTATGAGCCGTATGTCATCGATCAAGCACTCAAACTAGCGATTAGTGAAGAAATAGAGAAACAAGAAATCGATATTACATTCAAACAAAAACTTATTGCATTGAATAGAACTGTAACGCATTTAAATTTATATCAAGTCTTAGATTTTCTTAAAGATCCACAAAAACTGAGTGAAGTCTCTAAAAGGATGGCAGCTCTTAAGGCTGAGATTGCAATGCCTTATGTTAAGGGATTTTTAGACCGATTTTTTAACGTTAGAATAGGAGATGAGATGTATTTTCAAACACTTATTACACCGGTTTGTTTCAGAGCTAACTTTCCTTATGTTAGTTTAGCTGATAATATGTGAGTCATATTTAAGATAACAGATCATACATAACGTTGTTTTAAATGATATTTTTCTATTTAAGAACTAAGCGCTTGTTTGAAACCGGAATTTTCAGCCATTGGATGAATTGTAGAAAAAACTTTATAATCCATTTCACGACACTTTTTTGGAGTGAATTTAAATATATTTGCGAAGAATGCTATAATTCTTTAGAGACCATCAGCATTGATAGCAATCAGATTTGGTGGAAAATTAAGTTGAATGAAGTTAAACCTCTATTTTTCTTATTATTATTTATTTTGACTTTAATCTTATTTATTTCATTAATTGAATTAAGCTTTTCATGTATGTCATTTAGAGTTTACTTAATGAGTTTTTACCCTAATTTCCCGCGGATAAGTCGCGAATTATCTAAAGAAAAAAGTTAAAATTTTAAAAAATAATGATTTATACAAAGGGTTATTTTCAGTGGGGTTATTGGGGTTGTTTTCAGTGGTGCGACTTATCTGTGGGTGCGACTTATACGGGGGGAATTAGGGTAATTGTTTTGAGTTATCCTAAATTTATTTAAGTGAATGCATTTACATATGAATTGTTAAGCGAATGCTTTTTAACTAATTCAATAAAAATCTTAATGTATTTGTAAATTCATTATTTTTATTTCATGAATATATAACAGTTTTCATTAAAATATTTAGCTTTGATCTGTAAGAAATTGAGCTAATAAACAGTTATTCAATGCTTACATAACGAGATAAAACTTAACTTTTTTAATAGACAAAGTTTTTCTTAAATACCTCTACAGATAAGTACGTGTATACTTGTATTCTCTATAAGTAGGGTGGCTAGATGTCCAGTTTATAGGCTATTTTTTAAAAATCAAGTGCTTGGCCCCCCTTTGAGTTTATTTGAAAATAAAAATTTATCAAAAATTATCCTTTGGTCCCCCCTTTGATTTTTGCGTCTTTGCGCAAACCGATGTATTTATTGATTAATTTGACAGTTGGTGCCAAGTGGTATAGTGAGGAAATGGATGCAACTCACACACCATATAAACCATGGCAAGTGGATGAGACAACTATGCTCTGGAAGATGCATCTTCATTATGTTAGGGTTTATCAATGATTAATAAATTTATAATAAATATGTAATAAAAATCCTTATATAATGAATTTCAAAAATTCAATTCAATCTATTATTTGAATTGACTCAAATTTAAATAAAAAATTTAAATATAAATTCAAATAATATTTACTTTTAAGCAAAACATAAATTAAAGTCCTATTATGTGAGTTCATACTAAATGCAAGTGTCTAGCACCGTTACTGTGCTATAGCATGAAGTGTCATCAATTGTTGCGTAATTTTTATTTTTAAATACAGATTAACAGATTTCTATTAAAAAATAATTTTTATATGCAATACATTATAATTGTCCCTCATAAATTTTTATGAATTCTGTTTTTACTACCTTTATGACGAAACTTTAAGAGAGGTACAATTTATTTATTTAATTAAATAGAAGTTAACATGTATGCTTTAAATCTTTTTCTGTAAAAACATTTTGATTGGAGGCGAAATTATGTTTTGCTCAAAAAGAGATATAGTAGTCATTAAATTCTTGTAATAAAAATTAATTGTTTTTATTGGGCCTATTGTAGGGCTATAGGCCTGCCATGGCCGCTGTCGGAATTAGAAACCTATAGAACTCTTTATAATTGATGTTTTAGAATAAACATGTGCAAAGTAGAAAAACCTTTTATTAATTTATAATTACTTTATATTGTAAACAATTTTAAAACAACAAAATTTTCTCTTTTGATGGTTTAAAAAAAATTCAAATATGAAATCACTTAAATTAAATATTTATATAAGGGAAGATTCTGACATACATCAATTATTTAAAATTTTCTAGTGAGTTTAAAATCCCATAAGTCAATTTGCATGCGTTGGCATATAAATTAATAAAAAAAATATGAGGATTAAAATTAGAATATTATTTTTACAGAAAAACAGGTTTAAATGTTTTGTTAATCTTTGCATTTTTAAAGAATATTTTGTCTATTGATTTGTGTTTTTTGGAGTATTTATTACCGAATCCTTACATTTGCCCCAAACATAACAGTTGTTATTCACAGATTTTGCGAATGATATATAAGTAAACTATGAGAATAAATTTCTGTAAATTTTGACAAATTTTTTAATTTTATTGGAATTAATTATTTTGTCGGTACATTATTTAAATTTACTTCAAAATACATTTAAAAATATTTTGATATTTCATGTTATTAATGCACAAATATAACAAATAAAGCAATATTTTATAATAATTATAGTATATGTAGATTTATATTAAAGTTTATTTTTTTCTAAATAGATAAATTCAATATTAACTTGGAGTTAATAAATCTTACTAATCCTCATCTTTGATTGTAAATTAGTTATGATAATTATTAACTTAAAATGTGAAATATTAACACACTTATAGTGCTCATTCATTTCATCGGTTATCAACCTGTGGTACTCTATTATTTTAATCATTATACTAGGCTTTGCGACATTATGATTAGGCCATGTATAATGATTAAAATAATAGAGCACCACAGGTTGAAAACCGCTGTCAAATGAATTTCATTTGACATCACTTAATTCTGCCACAATATTACTTTCAATATTCTCATTATATTCCTTTAGTTCTGAGTATTTAGAGTCCAATCTATAGTAAGCCTTAATATTTCACAATTATCTAATTTTTGTAATTCATTTGCAATTGCTCTGCCACTATGGCATTTAGGATATATAATTCTTAAATGTTGAGGGATTATATGGACGTTACGAATATTTTCTAATATTTTCTCAATAATTTTTTCTATTATCTGATTTGATTGAAGCTCAAATTGCTGTAATAGTTTTTCATTATTTACTATCAAAGCAAATCTGAATGGCGCAGCGATTACTGCCAAAGTAAAAACTGAATCAAATGCTTCGCTATCATTACAAATGAAAGTTTCAATAAACGAACAATCAATTTTATTGTTATCTACCCAATGATATAAATTGATATCACACAATTTATAGCGTAATTGATATATCCAGGAAAACACCTTATCAGGTGTAATTAATTCAGATGGATAATCAACATCCGGCTTTAGCTTAAATTTATTCTGTATTTTAACAGTCCATTTAATGAAATTTCGAGCTGCATTCTCATCATAATGACTGGTGCACACAATAGTATTTATATCACTTTCTCTTGAATACGTACCTTTTGCTATACTTCCAAATATAAATGCAAATTCTATGTTATATCGAAATTTTTTGTGCACTTCATGTATAAACTTGCGTCTATTTTTTTTCTGCAAATTTGACAATTGCGATCTCGCTTTTCTCACGCTCTTATTATGCTCTTTATAATTGTTAATAATATAATGATTTTTTTGCAATTTTTTCATACAAAACTTATCATATATTACTTGAGGTATTAATATAGGATTAGCAGTAATGTCAAAAGTTCCATTCTCATCTTTTTTGTGTATTATAGACGATGCATTTCTACAATAACCACCATAAGGTATCGTACCACAATCTACTGTAAGGTCATGTATGATCTTATTATGCAAAATTACTCCCACTCCACCTTCAGCATTGCCTTTTATTTGAATTAAATTAACATCGTTTCTAGAATTAATATAATCACTTGTTCCAAAAAGACTAACATACATCTTATGTGATATGTATCTGCTATTTTCAAAATATAATTGTTGTTGATTGTCGAGCTGATACGCATAAAGAAATAAAATTGGACCGAAAATTTCATTGTAGTTTAATTTTCCAGATTTTATATCTGACAGTATAATTGTTGGATAAATTAATTTATTTTGCGTATCTAGTGCACCATCCAAGATTATTTGGTGTTCATTGTTACAAATAATTTGGTGTAATCTTTTTAACTCAGGTAGTCTATGTATCTTTCCTACTACTGTATCTGGATCATAGTGATTTCCTACTTTTAAGCGAGAGACTTTTTCTTTTAGTTTTTCTATAAATATATCTTTAATTTTCTCGTGAATAAAAACTGCATCGGGCCCTGCACAGTCTTGGCCAGCATTAAAAAATCTGGCATATGTAACACACTCGACAGCTTTATCAATATCAGCATCTTGAGCAACCACAATTGGATTGTGTCCAGATCCATTGTTAATCATTAATGAATTAGATTTCATGTGCTTCTGAATTATGTCTCTTGTTTCACTTCGTCCTGTAAAAATAATTAAATCTGACTGTGCCACATAATCCTGTAGAAATTCTTTCTTGCTTCCTGCAAAGATTTTTATGTTAGGGAAAATATCTCCAAACTGTAATATATTAAATAACTCTTCCATAATAACTTGCTCTATCAATGCGGTGTTAAGGCGTAAGACTATACTTTCTGAAGTAAAGCTCGGCATTATTGCAAAGAGAAATAAAGAATAGAGCGGCAAATTTGAAGGCAAAAAAACAGTAATCATAATATCTGCTTTTACATTTAAGTATTCTTTAATTTTATATATGTTTTTCAGTGTGTAGATGCAGCGGTCAATTTCATATTGTGTTACATTCACAGGTTGATATTTCATCAGGATATTTCTGATTGCCACATTTTGGTCATTAAGGAGCATAATTAATTTATTACAACTCTCCAATATTTTTAATGGAATACCACATACAATATTTAGATTAATTCCATATTTAATGAAATCTAAACATTTCTGTTTCAGTTCATATTCTCCATAATTATCGGCCAAAACCAGTAATTCTATTGCTTTTTGTGTTTCAATGTCTACAATATTAGTATAAATGTATTTAAGGAAAGCGTAATAAACATCATATGAATATTCATCTATTATTACTTCGTTTTTCACTTTTCTGTTTGCTGTCGATTCTCTCATTGCTTTTGAATTTTCTTTAAACTTTTGTTTAAAATAATCGCAATTCGTTTTAAGTATTACTTTATGGACATAAATAAGTCTGTCCTCAACTTTGAACCGCAAATCACTGTCTTCGGGATCATTGAAAAGTTTTGAAATTTTTTGGTCCCAATTATTACTGTATTCTTTAAGTGAATGATTATTAGAAAGTAGTTTTGGAAGAAAAACGGGTTTAAATGTGTTGCTATCCTTTGAATATTCAAAGAATGCTTTATCTATTGATTGGATTTGTGTTTCTTTTGGAGTATATATTACCGAATCCTTACATTCGCCCCAAACATAACAGTTGTTATTCACAGCTTTTGCAATAGAAATATGACTCAAACAATGTGCAGATATTTCTATAACTTTTGGCAAAGTTTGCAATTTTATTGGAATTAATTGTTCTGTCGGTTCATTAGTATCCAACTGTTTCTTATAATTACTACCAAAAGCATAGACCTCTCCATCAGTTGATAACAACAAACTGTGTTGATTACCACAACTTATGCTTTTAATGATAACTTCATTACTTATATTCACATTAATTGGAATGTTTTGATCGGTTTTATTATTGATTCCCAATTGTCCCGAATTATTATAACCCCAACAGAATAAATGTCCGCTCTCTGTAAGCGCTAATGTATGATAACCTCCACAAGAAATAGCGACAACTTTTTCATTATTAAATCCAATTATTTTAATTGGTGTTAATTGTATTCTATTATTCCCACATCCAATCTGTCCGTATAGGTTATAACCGAAACCAAATAATTCATTTTTATTGTTTAACACAATTGTGTGATTATAACCACAACTCATTTTAATAATGAATTCATTAATCAATGCGTTTATTATTAATGGTTTATTAGTATGAGTTTGTGTTCCATTTCCTAAACCCCCATAACTATTCCGACCCCATGAAAAACATTTTCCAGTCTTTGTCAAAGCGATCACATAATAATAGCCATAAGAGATGTCAACCACTTGTTGTCCGCACAACTCATTCACAATCTTTGGCTCATTGACTCCGTTATTGTGACCCAAACCAAGACATCCGTATTTATTATCTCCAAATGAGTACACTTTGTCATCATTTGTAACAAATATCACTTCATTTTCTTCATAACCTAAAACACAGAAAAACTTAATTTTAAGCACAAATTCATCATTCAATTGACTCAAAAATAATAAATCATTAATTGAGAACATTTTGGGTTTTGTTTCTAAAAAAATATAATTTACTGAATTATATGTTTATTAAATACAATATTTCTAAAATATTTTCTGTTAATTAATTAAAAGAACAATTGTACTTTTGTGTCTTTCTACCAATTTATGAAATTATAAACTCAGTTAAAAGCTATTTATTTCCACATTTTTAATCTAACCTTCAAACCATGCATTGTGAATTAAATAATGATAAGCGTAGATTAGATATAGCGGTATTGCACACTAGTAGTGTAGAGCATAAGCTCAATTTATGCGAGCTTGAGCTTGAGCTTGAGCCTGAGCTTCATTTTTAGGGCGAGCTTGAGCTTGAGCTTCACTCTTTAGGGTGAGCTTAAGCTTGAGCTTGAGCTTAACATTTTGGGGTGAGCTTGAGCTTGAGCTTTGAGCTTATGTCAAATTTTTTTTATTAAACATATTCATAAAAGTGAATATAAAATCTGCACATTTTAAAAGATAAGCCGAAATTTTCACCTTATTTTAATCTAATTTCAAGGCTATTTATTTCTCTGAAAAGTTTTGTTTATCTGCTTTTTAAATCCTAAGAAAAGTTTTATTTTAACTGGTTTTAGTTAAAAGAAAATCTCACTTAAGCTCACCAAGCTCACAGCTATGAGCTTGACTTATATTGAAATACCCGAGCTTGAGCTTGAGCTAGGACAAGCTAGCTTAGCTCAAGCTCAAGCTCGAGATTGTCTTTTGCTCTACACTACACACTAAGATAGCAATAATGTTATTCAAAATAGAGGTGTCAATAGGATCCCGATGAGACGGGACAGGATCGGGATTAGGTTAAATTTTACGAGATTGTTCGGGACAGAATTACATGCTGAAAACAACGGGACAGGACGGGATTTATAAATTAAATTCTAAAATCCTGAGAACTAGAAATCTTTATATTTTTTAAATGATTTTTTTTAAAAAAGCTATTGAAGGAATTTTATTACTAATAGTTATGCATATACGTGCCTTTAAACATGCTTCATAATTTCAATTGTTTGATACGGTTTGGCAACGATTTGCTGACAGACAATTTGCTGACACGACGATTTGCTGACACAACGATTTGCTGACATAACGATTTGCTGACACGACAATTTGCTGACATGATAAGTTAGGAAAATTAACGAATAAAAAATGTTTGTCCATCCTATATTGTAGTATGTCAAAAAATAAACATTTTGCCGG
>JAQGCH010003035.1:0-11342 GCA_034699485.1 Nanhermannia elegantula
CTGCTCAAAATTTTAGATGAATTGGGTGGATGGCCTATTACTGAAGGCGAACTTTGGAATAGTACAGAGTTTGATTGGATCGACACAACTATAAAACTTCGTGAACTCGGTTTGGGTTATAACAAGTTTTTTACATTATCAATTGGTATCGATTTTTACGATAACACAAGACAAATAATTAACGTACTCGTAAAACATAATATTTAAATTAAAATATTAAAAAAAATTTCATTATTATAGTTGTCGTATGATGTAACTCAAGTTTTATACGGGTTTTCTAAGTATGCACGTTTACTGATTTATGCAAGTGCTACATTTCTTGGAGCTGAAAAGGATATTGCTCTTAATGACATCATTGATTTGCTTCATTTTCAATCAAAAATTATTAATGTATGTATCTGTATGTTTGCAACAATGTCTGAAATAAAAGATTATCTTAATTTTACAAAATAAATTAACGATGCCTATATTTGTTGCGTTTTTCTGTTTGTGATACGTAGGCTGCACTTCGACGCGCCTAATAATAACTTGCCTACAAATATCTCTCCTAAACCTGTTTAATTACCTTAAAGAGAATACTTAACCCTTTTTACTTAAAATAAAAACTCTGTTAAATTAAAAAGAAATTTAATCCTTTCTACAGGTTAGTGTACTCTGCTTAGGTTACAATGAATAAAATCTCGGCCTTCGTTCCTCGCAGCTATGCCTAGTCCTACCATCCGTCGCAATTATATTACGTACGACAAGCTCGCTTCGCTTATCCGTCTAGTTTCTATGCCTACCAACTCTTTAAAATAGAAATTTATATATTTTATAGCAAAATATAGATACGACCGAATATTTTTTGGGTTTTAATTTTCTTGGACTGAATTAGCAATAATCAATATAAAATTTATATAAGCATAATATTGAACAACAGTATTTAGTTGGGGATATTTTAAAAAGTATCTTCTAGATATTTAGGGTAAGATAAACAGGTTTAGGACAGATATTTTTAGGCGAGTTATCATTAGGAGAGTTATTATTAGGCAAGTCAAAGTGCTCCCTTAGTATATTCATTTAATGAACTGGTATAATTAAGTGTTTTTAACATTATTTTATTTTAGATAACAGAAAATAATCTAAATGGTTATAGTGGTAAGATGAGAGTTCAGAACTTGCAAACGATAGCGCCGAACGTGAGTTTAATAAAAATTGTTTTAATGCTAACAATAATGTTTGCATAAAATTGTATATCCATTTAATTGCAGACACAATGGATTAAACTTTTGAGTGGAGTTTTTAATCAAACAATTTATTATACGGACGAAATTTTTGTTTATAATATCGATTATATAAAAGAAATCGATAGTTTGCTATACGAAACAGATAAAAGGTAAAAATCAATATACGGAATAGAGTATACTTTGTAGGGAACTTGAGAAAATATATACCTTGGTCCCCCCTTTGATTTATTTTGTATAGTTTTGAACTGACCTATTTCTATTTATATTGTCTATAAAGAAAATATGTAGACCACTGCTGTTCCAGGTTTACTCTAATACCTCATAGATATTTATGTATATCAATGTGGTATATCATTTAAAACATTCTTTTTCCAACTGTTAATAAGTTACGGTATGAGTTTCACGGTAACCAATTTTATGAGTTACGGTAAAACGGTAGCGTTAGTATTTGTTGAACATTATTAATATTTTACTAAAGTAATGTTGAATTAACTTTAAACAAAACGAAAAATTTATAATATAAATTACTGCTCATTTCAGAGTATTAGCTAATCATTTGATGACGGCTTCAATAATCGATGTTATCCCATTTTTGGACTCTAATTGGAGAAATATTCATGAAAAATTCTCAAGTACAATAAAGGGTCCTAAACCTAAACGATGGCAGATATGCCTTAAATCTGCTACATTACTATCCCATGCTTTCTCAGCACTATATATTAGAAAGCATTTCAAGCAAGAGAGCAAACAAAAAGTTAAATTTAATGTTAAATTTGAACAAAATTTAATAAATTAAATGTCACTTTATTAGGTTCAAAAAATGGTTTCATATATTCATCGTGAGTTTATTCAAATACTTAATAATATTGAATGGATGGATAAAATCACCCGAAAAAAGGCAATAGAAAAAGCGCATGCTATAATAAAAAATGTTGGACATCCGATTCAATTATTAAAAAATAGCGAAATCTCAGCAATATATAAAGATGTAAATAAATATAAATTACCTTACCCTATATTAAAATGTGTCTGTATTTCTGTTTTCAAAATTTAACGAAGAGGAAAGTACCCGACCACTAAAATTTCAAAAATATTTTCACTAGTTCAACCTTACACTAAGCCATGTCCAAAATGGTCATTTAAACCTGCGTAGTCCAAGAAGCCAATTAGTTATAGCCCCCAGAATTTTTCTCAATACATAGTAATACAAAGCTATTTTATATTAATGTAATTTCATAGTAATTGGTAGTAAAGTACTTAAATGAATTTTAAGTTTGATGCACTGCCCTAATAGAATAGTGAAGCATTGTGCAAATTATTATAAATAGAATATAATACTAGATTACTAGTTAAAAATTGTAATGATCCTTATATTTTGTAGCTTATTTATTGGGAATATTACATTCTAGACTTAGGAGAACCTAATGTTTTTGATGATAACATTGAATTTTAATGTTTTGCACTTATGCAAAAAATTTACTAAATTTATTAATAAATTTATTTCCTTTGAAAAAATTTAATAAATTTTTCAACGCTAATTAATGCCACACATTAAAAATGTTTAGGCAAATTACTAGAAATCACTTAAAAATTTTCATAGAAATTGATTGATGTTTAGATATAATAATTGGCCAAAATTCCTTTTGTAATTTGCTTTATTATGAAAATAACTATGTATTCCTATGTATTGAGATAGATTGTGGGGGTTATAATAAGTCTTAAATAACTAATAGTCTTCTTGGACTTCGTCCATTTAAATGACCGCTTTTGACATGATTTGGTATAAGGTTGAACTGGTGAAAATATTTAAAAAATCGGTGGATATTTCCCTCTTGAGATAAATCTTGAGAATTATTTTTCTTTCATTTACTAAGTTTTATAATGTTTATAGTTAGAAGAATTCTCTGAAGGTCAGTATTTACAGAATGCTCTCAAATGGAAAAAATATTTGTATAATTATACAAATAAACTCTTTCGAACTAAAAGAACTAGAGGAAGGTTAGTTTCAATTGATTCGAGATTAACTTAAGAATTAATTTATTCGAATTCCTTTAATTAGTACAGTTGGAAAAATTATGCGGATGTTACTGCTGTTAATGCTGTATATAATCCCAGAGAAAATTCTATTTTCACTCCTGCTGGAATATTACAAGGAATTTTCTTTAATCACGATAGACCTGAGTATATTAATTAAAAATTTTTAAGAGGTCTTGCGTTTAAACATATTCTGAATTAGAGATCTAAATCTTAAAAATTTTCTAAACTCGCACCCGCCCGCCCCCTGAAATATTGATCAAAAAGACCCGCAAAAACCCGCAAAATTAAAAATTTAGGTTAAGGCCTATAAATTTGGTTAATTATGTCGAATATTTTTTGACGTGAACATAAATTCACAGATTGAAGCCTACATAAGTGTTAGCTTTATACAAAATTATCTTTTTACGAATTATTTTCATTTTAATCCAATAAAATTTAGAATAATAGTAATTGCGGGTTTAAAAAACAAAATTTTTTAAACCCGCGGGTGCGGGTTTTATTTTTAGATCTCTATTCTGAATGTCGTATGATTGGTACGGTTGCCAGTTTTTTAGTAGAATTGAGCTAAATTTTGGGAAATACGCAGCCTAGGCCCCCTTTGTTTTTCGAAAATTTTGAAAATTCCAAAAATATACCTTGGTCCCATATTTACATTTTCATACATTCCGGATTGTCGCCAGTATTTGAGCTGACTAATCTTGCAACTGTAGTAGTCGGACTGTTTGATGCAACGAATGAAAAATTACTATAAGCCAGAGCACAATACTCTCTTAAAATTTAAAATTTGTTTTTAAATATTAGATAAAACTCTCATTTGTAGAAATTTATAAAATATTCCCAGAAAATCTTCAAAAGCAGATAAGTGCAAGACCTGCAAAACAAATCACATTAATATAAACTTATCTTTAAGTTCATTAATAAGTTATAAATAAAATTTTAATAAATAGATACATGAATTTTGGCGCCATAGGAGCTGTTATAGCACATGAGATCACACATGCATTTGATACTAGCGGGAGTCTATTTGACAAATTTGGCAATATTAAGAATTGGTGGGACCCAAAAACTGAAACGCTGTTTCTTAATAAGACCAAATGTCTTATCGATCAATATAATAATTATATTGTCCCAGAAAATAATATGAATGTAATATCAGATTGCATTCTTCTTATGCATTTTTTCAGTTGATGATGAGATTTGTTGCTTTTCTTATACACTGCATAAATCAATTAGACAGCCTATTAAATCATAAGTTTATTTAAAGCTTTTTAAAAACTTAATAAACATATATTTCGATAAACCCCTGATTTGATGCTGTTTTCTGCGATGTTTTAAACAATCTCATGGCCCGAAGTGTTCGCCTACGCCGAAACGTAATTATTCGGCTTTTCTTTCTTTTATGTGCGAAGCGCTTTCATACATAGCAGATGAGTATTGCACTAAAACCTAATCTAAACTTAACTTTATGAAAGGTTAGGTGTTAATGCAATACTTATCTGCTATACAGGAAAGCAAACTTACCCATTCGCACATAAAAGAAAGAAAAGCCGAAGTAAAACGCTAAATATTTTAGTGTTAAAAATAGTATATAAATTTTAAAATTTAATTTTTACATATATCCTATAAATGCTAAGCTATCTTGTTTTCACAGCAAAAGTTTAATGTGTTTTTATACTTTGACAAACATGCGTCAACTGAAAAAATGTACCTACATTCTTTTATAAAGATTGATATATTCGAAGAAATTCAATTGCTTTTTCATTTAAGGTCAATGGAAGCAATACTCTCCGAGAAAATATTGCGGATAACTCTGGAGTTAAACAGGCTTTCAGAGCATATAAAGCTTATGTTAGAGAATACAAGAAGGAAAAATTGTTACCGGGATTACAATATTCTCCCGAGCAATTGTTTTGGTTGAGTTATGCAAATGTAAATATAATTTTTAAGTAAATGCTGTTTTTATACTCTAATATTCATACTTTCAAGATGTGGTGCAGTCGTGTCAGACCTGACGTACTCGAATCGAGAATCGCTAATGACGTTCATAGTCCTTCACGTTTCAGGTATTAAGCATTTGTTTCAATAAATAAAGTTTTTATTGCAATCATAGAAAAGAATTAAAATTTATTTTGAATGAATGGAAGTAATGTTTTTTCAAAATAATTGGTTATAAAAATATTTAATTATTATTCATTTAGAGTGATAGGAAGTCTATCAAATTTAAAAGAATTCGCTGAATCTTTTAACTGTCCTGCTGGAACGCCAATGAATCCTTTCAATAAGTGCACTGTTTGGTGATCGTGCTTATTATTAGCGATATATACTATTATTATAAATAGTGAAACAAATATAACAAAACTAACCTTACAATAAGTGACATCCCTTTTATTCAAATTAAACAAAACAAAAATAATTTTTATATAGTTTAAAATCATAAGTTCAAGACTACATCAATGATAACATAGTTAACTTGTTTTATAAGCGAGGTATGATTTAAGGGTTTTTTCTATTATCATCGCCACGTGTGTGTATTGTGCTGAACATAGAAATTTCGCTAAAATTATCAAATTGTTAAGATATGTATTACAATCTTTTGTAGTTATTAAAATAGTAAATATCAGACTTGGCCAAGGGGGAGGTGGAGGGGAGTACCCCCTCCCCAAGCTCCGAAACTTTACCTTGGTCTCCCCTTTGATTTTTAGACCCCCCTCCCCTATGGATTTTTGGACCGAAATTAGTCAGATGAATATTTACCTTGGTCCCCCTTTGATTTCTAAATTCCCAAAAGCATCACCTTGGAGCTTGGTACCTTGGCCAAGAATGGTAAATATTTGTAAAACAAGATACTGACTAGTAATAGCTCTTTTTAAGTTAACTATAAAATTTGACTTTAATCAATTTTTATTTAAATGCAACTTTAATTTTAACTAATATTAAAATTATTTAATATTATCTTAAATATAATTAATCAAAAGCATAGAATTAGTCCATTTTTATTTAATTTGTTTAATAGCATTGTTTTTAAGTAAAGGAAATAACATTTATATTAAAAATGACTTAATAATAAAAAATAAAATACTGATTAAATATAATTGAATTGAGAATATTATGCAATACTAGTGAGAACAACAATAATGAAATTATAATTCCGATAATAAACAAATAAAAAGCACTTTCCAATTGACCCAAATTTAAATTATTGTTATTATTACTTAATTCTGGTTCAGAATCAAATTCATTATATTTATTACCGAAAAAATTTCTGATCTCTGTTCGCTTCCAGTAATCAATAAAACTTGATTTCAATATTGTGAGACCTCTTATAAATTCATTCCCACGAGAAGTGATGTAAATAATTACTTCCGAGCCTAAAGGCTTATATTTTATTTGCATACTTATCTTTTTATATAATTTCATATATAATTACATTTTGTATCTTATTAGTTGAATGTTAAGAGATTGGTCTTTAAGTCAAAGCTCGGGTGTGAACTAGTATTGAAAGCTATCCCTTTCTTTTGTGTTAAGACCACATGTTCTTAGAACTTAAGGAGAGTCTGAGGATGATTCTGGTTGAGAGTCTGATGATGGTTCTCATTTCTTCATTTTCTTTATTCAGTTAGTTTTCATGTTTAAGAAATATCATTTCCCTGATATTAAAAAAATTACGCAAATTTTAAGTGTAATTTCATTTTATTTGAAATTATTTTATCAAAAGCAATAACAGATGTTCTTAATTGCGATTCATTGTGTGTCAAACTATGAATTTTTAATAAATTTTTTCAAATATTTATATTAAAATTGCTTTCTTTTTATAATATTACATAATATAAGTGTAATTTTAATTTTATTATCCACTCAAAAGAAAATAACATATCAATATTCCAGAATTGACCAATATCATTTTCTACATAATGTGTTATACCTTATTAGTTATAAATAGGGTGACCAGATCAAATTAATTCCAAAACTGGACAACTTAAAAAATCAAAGGGGGGACCAAAGGATAATTTTTTATAAATTTTTATTTTCAAATAAACTTAAAGGGGGGCCAAGCACTGGATTTTTTAAAAATAGCCCAAAAACTGGACGTCTGGCCACCCTAGTTATAAAATAGCATCCAATAATGTGAAAAATACACGCAAAATATTGTAATTGCTTGAAATATGTTTGAAAATTATTTTCTTAAATAGCATTTGAGTGTTAGTGCACAAAAATTGATTATCTATTATATGCCAAACACGAGATATCAAATACTGATCAAATAGAAATGTTTTCTTGAAAAGAATATAGTTATGCAATTTTTTTATCGATTACATGAAAACATAATTATAAAACTTATTTTTTCAAAAATACAATTATTCGCGCTATTGCCTGATCTGGTACATGGCTCTATATATCATATCATAATAATATGTTTATTGTATTACCAAATAATCATAACTCATAATAAATTTAATAATAATTACTGCTGAACATAAGGTGCCTCAGAAACTCTGGCACCCGAACCTCAGTTTAAGATTCGGGTTCGGATTCTAAATTGTTAAAGAGGTTCAATTTTTAATTTAATTTTCAGTTCGAGATCCAGGAATTAATGCATCACTAAATTATATAAAATATAAAGTGTGTATTAAAAAAGCATTTAAAGCAATAAATTTGCTAACTTGGTCCAAAAGTGAGCACTGATAACTTCGATTTCTGCGAGCACGCTCTTCCTTTAGAGTAGTGGTTCTCAAACTTTCTCTCTGAATGACACCACAATTAAAGTTCAAAAATTTT
The DNA here is from genome assembly GCA_034699485.1 of Nanhermannia elegantula. NCBI lineage: Eukaryota > Metazoa > Arthropoda > Arachnida > Sarcoptiformes > Nanhermanniidae > Nanhermannia > Nanhermannia elegantula. Next base: position 8,040 of record JAQGCH010003035.1, read on the forward strand.
GGTGACCCCCGAAAATTTTATTTAAATTTTTATTGATTTTTTATACAGAATTAATGCTCACATTGAGCTTGTTTATCATTACATAGCATATCTATTCTTGGATTTATTTTCGCCAGAGCTAGTCTTTGATAATTCTAAACTGATATTCTTGATCTTTGTTTAGTTTTAATTGTTGTCAGAGCAATAAAACGTTATAATTTTAATTTTTTTCACTGAATACACTTCTGTTTCATAAAATTCAAGCGAAGATTTTATTACAAAGAATTGGATTACTTTTCATGAAAGTGAATATTTCATTAAATTGAAAAATTTCATTTTTTTAGCAATTTTTAAAAAAATTCAGTCTATGTATCAAAACCTTAAGCGACCCCCAGTTTGAGAAACCCTGCTTTAGAATAACATACAACCACATACTTTAGATATGAAATTAATTTTTTTAAAATCAAAATTATTTATACTAAATTAACGTTTGTTTTGCGTTTTTTTCAGCCAACTCCCTAATGAGAGGAGATCTCACCGAAGCCCATGTAAAAACCGGTGAAATTTTTAGAGGTGGAACCTGTGTCCGCGCAGGCCATAGAGATGTTTAAAAAACACTGAATATGTGGCCAACATATAGCAGAAGATATGCACCCTCCTGGGGTTCAAACTCAGGCCCTTCGATCCGAGAACGAAGCCATAGCGAGTTTCGCTACTCTCACCCTAAATACTTTAAATTAATAATAAATAAAATATGTAAACTTACTAAGGCGAGATCCATTAAGTACGTACGCATTCATAGGGGGGAGGGGGTTCAGTCAAAAGCGTACAAACTCAAATTCTCCTATATGTATAACATTAGGTCATGTGTGAAAATGCGTACATAGGGGGAGGAGGGGGGTCTAGGAATTGACTTTTTTTGCGTACGTACTTAATGGATCTCGCCTAAAACTTTGTGTTCGTAACTAGTGCACAGGGTTTCATTGCTCGAAAAATTGCTTGTGCTTGGAAAAATTAATGCTCAGTGCTCGGGCTAGCCACCTATATGTGTATATGCAAAAACCTTACAATGTAAATACAAGTGAATACAATGCATTTTTGTGTTCAGTATGTGACATAAATATAATTTATTGCAAAGTTAAAGTCCAATCTCACTTCGACGCACCAACCTTGTTACATTTTTATTATTCTCTCGTATATATTTATAGCTTTGTTTAATATTTAGGACAAATAGTACGTACTGTGTAATGGGGAGGAGGGGTGGCATTCAAATTTAATTAAATAATATAATAAAAATATTTCTACTATATCCAGGGGTTGGCCCTAAAGATTACAGCCCTTAAACGTGTTTTAAATTTCTCTCATTTCAAATGAAAGAAAAATTACTGCCATAGAAAATTGGTATGATATAAAATCTATTAATTTAAAATATAAATTTTATAAATTTGATAGGCATTAATCTCAATTGATATTTTTTTTTATATTTATCCACTACCTATAAATCTGGCTATAATGATGTTAATATGTACAATACTTTCAAAGCAAAACTCAAAAGGGATAAAATGTCTCATTTTCAGAGTCATAATGGGAAAGCAAAATAGTTCAAAAGTTGTGGGCATTTTAGTATTTTTTCAAATACAGTATACAGTATGTGTTTGTTTTGATTTAAACTTTTTAAAAGTTTTTTCACTGGTTTGTCATCAATCAGTTAATATGCATATGAAAAGGATTTTATACTAAAATATAGAGAAAAAGTTTTGCAGTTTTGCTATAACATTAAGTATTTAACAAATAAATTAAGAGACATTTATGTACAGAGAGGGGATAGGCGTTTAAAATCGCAATTATGAGAGTTGAAATTATGAGAATCGCAGTGCTCCCGTTTAAAACTGTTGAGCATTAATCTCCTGCACCGCTCTTTAAAATACACTATAAAACTTGTTTTAACACAATGTTGGACACTGTCTCCCAAACTAGACGATCATTTATAAAAACATCTCAACTGCTTTTGTACTTTGTATGCCTTTCTCAACAAAAGTCAGCACCCTTGGTTAAGAATGAAGGGGGAGTCAAACCAAAACCAGGGGTGCCTTTTTTTGTTTAGAAAAGCATAGAATAAGGCTTTATAGTAACTTATATTCACATTGTGTTAACTGTTTTAGACCTTTATATGTTTATCGCATATGTTATATATTGAAACACAATTATAAAGTTGATTTACAAAAATTTTCTGTATTCACCTGTTTATTTCAAATGATTGTTAAACAAGAATATTTCCATTTTTACATCAAATTAAATATTCATTCATAATATAGTTTAATAGGCATTAGGGAGACTTATTTGGTCTAAGGCTTTAGTAAATCAGTTTATACACAATTAAAAAGTATGGTTTATAAAATAGAGATCTACACCACTACTGATCCTTCTTTTCCTTTAATACCTCATATAAATACTATATGAGTATCTGATGAGTATAAGGTAATAGAGTAAACCTGGATCAATAGTGGTCTAGATCTTTATTTTATAGACTATACAACCTATAAGAATATTAATCTAACTCAAGTAAATATTGATAATTTTTATATAATGACAATATATTTTTTATTAGAATTTATGTTTTTAGTTCATTTTTATAAATCTAATCGTGAGATTGACTTTAATTTATTTCAAACGATCAAATCAATTATAACTTATACGGTATAACGATATGTGTTGAGCATAAGCTAGATTTGTATATTTGATCTTAAAATTTAGCCTAACTTTTGAAATACAATTTTTATGTTTAATCAAGTAATGAAATGAACGCTTAGAAAGGAATCACATCTCCCTTATTGTTCAACATCTTTCCAATGACTGAATCATTTATGTTTTTAATAGTTTTGATCATATTTGAGATACTTTCAAATGGTGTGAGCCGTGCGCTCTTTCCGCCCAAATCTGTCTGAACCCAACCCGGACACATAGCAATCACTAGAATACCGGATGGTTTCAGATCAATGGATAGACTTTTTGTAATCATGTTAAGCGCTGCTTTACTGGTGCGATACGGATAAACACCACCATGTGCTGAAGTGCCGGTATTCATTTCTATTGATCCCATTGTGGATGATATGTTCACAACTGCTGTCTTACGACTTGCGGCTGAGACCTATCCATAGATTAATTCAATTAGATCTCAAAATTATTAGTGTTTAATATAATTACAAAACTTATGTTTTTTTAAATTATTGATAATTTAATTGAAATAAAGCGAAAACGAGTCAAACCTTAAGCAATGGCAATAAAGCTTTAGTCAGCATAAGAGGTGCCACAGAATTGACCTCA
>JAQGCH010003036.1:0-11341 GCA_034699485.1 Nanhermannia elegantula
TGCTATTTTTCTACTATATGTTGGCCACATATTCATTATTTTTTAACAACCCTATGGCCCAACTCTTTCGCTCAAGGCGACACTAGATTACTTTCTAAAAATCTTACTGGATATGGGTTTCAGTGAGATCTTCTCTCATTAGGAAGTTAACTGGAGAAAACCAAACGTATGCTATGGAAGTGAATCGGGTCTTACGTTTGCCTTTATCTTATATAGGATTTTTAACATAAGGTATATTTAATTTATGTAGGTTTCTCTTTATTAGCTTATTAGCTATTTTCCTGTGGGTTTCAGAAATGAGAGAAATATGAAATTTATTGGGGGGGGGGGGGCTATAGCCATTTTTGCACCTCTCTGGGTAAAACATTTGGTAAAAGAGCAATAAGCACTTTCATTGGCTTATCTTTGAATTTTTAAATGATGAAATAAATATTTTTATTATTTTTCTAAGAAAATGCTATCGTATTTTTGTCACATGATTACAGTAGATTCGGGTTATAATCACCTAGCAAATGCAAGAGAAATCAGTCAGTATAACAAGTCACTAAAATAGGATCATTATTAATTTATAGGATTTATTAATTATTATTTACTGTATAGTATTTTGGAACGGGGTTCCGGTTTAGTTCGTTATAACGAGATGTTCGTTACATCGAGGTGCGTTCTATCGAGCTTTTACTGTATTATGACTAAGGCGTCTATGTTCAGGTGTTTAACTATTATTTTATTATAAATGCTATCGAATCTGGGGTTTCAGATATGCACGAATGGCACAAAAACAAGCATTTTGGGAGATTGTGTAATCACCTATTTTACAGGTTAGTACCTATTTATAGGTTAATTAACCATTTTTAGGCTTAAATAACTATTTCAGGTCTTTTGTAGAATATCTTTTAGAAAAATGATGAGTTTTCCAGATATATTTTTTGTTAAAAAATTTATAAAACAATTGGCACGAAAATAATTTTTAAGGTTAGGTGACTCAAAAAATGATTCTACACAAAAATTGTATAAGAGAACTAATATATTTTAGCCACCCCTCGATTTTCAGGATTTTCCAAAAAGTTTTTCGGGATATTTTAATACTTCCAAAAGTATTAAAAAAATAGTTATTTCGGGATATTTACAATAAAATATACACCTTTTTTAAGCAACTATTTATCGGATTTTAGTCACCTTTATAGGTACCTAAAACACAAAAATAATCACCTAAAGATAGACGCCCTAATTATGACTTATACAGCAAATTTCTAACATTTTGTTTGAGTGTTCGCCAGAAATCCGCGGTAAGATTTTTATTTTTAAAATTTATATGTTTTTAGAATTTTATAAAATTTATATTTTAAAAGTATAGCCTGATATATTTTCGTTCATTACATAGAGAGTGAAATTTTTAAAAAAATTTATAAGAAAATTTATAAAAAAATTTATAAAAAAATTTATTTATCAGATTTTTTTTATTATAACTAGAGTCTACTGTAATACATAATCGAGAATATAATATAAAAATTAACAAGATTATAAAATTGAGATTATATGTATCATAATTCATGTTATAAAAGTTATAAAAAGGTATCACCCATAAATATTATAAATTTTTCTATACAAATCTAAATTATATTTTTTTATTATAATCAAATTTATAAAAAAAATGTAAATGTCATTACCATAAAAGAAATGGGTTCGGGTCATAAGACCTTCAATCATAAGACCGACAATCAAAAGACCGACAATTAAAAGACCGACAATCAAATTATCGACAATCAATCAAAAGACCGACAATCAAAAGACCGACAATCAAAAGACCGACAATCAAATTATCGACAACCAAAATATAGACAACCAAAATATCGAAAACCAAAATATCGATAAGCCAAAAAACCGATATATCACTCGACTAGAGTATAATTAGGAAAAAATCTGATATATTACTGAACAGACTAGATTGATATCTTCATAACGATATACTGCATGTTCAGATAAAATTTTAACTGAAAACTGTTAAACTTTAGGATATTGTACAATATATGGACCGAGCTCGGCGGGTGTGTCTTATATATTTTGATAGTGTTCGACCCAAACACCTAAATATAAAATTTGGTGTAATGAGGCCCTCCGGTTTAGAAGTTATATAGGAAAAACTTAAAAAATTGAAGCTTAATTTCTTGACTTTAGTATATTATTTTTTCTCTATGTACAATAATTTTGTAGTAAAAATTTTTATTAAGATACATCTTAAATTTAGTCATTGTAGCTTAAACCGTTCTCGAGATATTAAAGAAGATATTTCATATAAAAATATTAACTTTTATAAAAATTAATTTAAAAACAAATTTTTATAATAATTCCTATATAAATAAGTTAAGTGCCACATAATAATAAAAATAACCTAACTTATATATTATATTTGGTCGATTCGCGAGAAAGTATATATATTAAAACTGCGCTTTTTAATGCATGAAACTGTACACTATAACTATATATGTAAAATTACGTTTAACAAGGATTTTAGCTTCCCCCTTGGCGGCGGCTGCCGCTGCCGCCCACGAAAATAATAAACCGTCACCCAAAAAATAATACGTTCGGTTAGGTTTATCATTACGTGGCACTAACCCTATATTTTGGGTGTCAATAATTTGGTTGTCTATATTTTGGGTGTCGATATTTTGGGTATCAATATTTTGGTTGTCTATATTTTGTGTGTCGATATTTTGGGTATCAATATTTTGGTTGTCTATATTTTGGGTGTCGATATTTTGGGTATCAATATTTTGGTTGTCGGTCTTTTGATTGTCGGTCTTTGATTGTTGGTCTTATGAGTTGTCGGTCTTATGAACTGTCGGTCTTATGATTGTCGGTCTTTTAAACGCGACCCAAAAGAAATTTGGCATAATAATAGTATAAAACTATTTTATTAAGATAAAACTTTTGATTACATAGATATATTTAATTTTTGAATAGTTTCTGTTCTGTATATACTAATTTATTCAAGATCATTATTATTTAATTAAATTATTTGAAATTAACAAATATTATCTTATATTAAAATTATAAGTTATTTTAAGGAATAAACCTAAATGTTAATCAAATGTAAGTTCATTTAACTAAAACATTTCTTATACTTTTTAGAAACATAATTTTGATATAACTACTATTTATTAATTTCAAAGTTTGGACCTTATCTTGAAATTGCTTATTTAAAAGCAACTTGTTAGAGTGCTTTTAAGATATAATTATATAAGTTTTAATTATTTTTTATTTTTCTTTACAAAATAAATTTATCATTACATTTTGCTAATAAATGTTTTAAAAAATAAATTGTAGCCTCACTTTTTCAAAATTGATATTTTTCTGGAGAGAAATATAATCGGTGGAAATCGGTCAGAAACTTCAAAAGTGGGGTTTCATCGGGAATTAGGTTTTTTAAAAGATAAAATATGATTTCATTGCTAATTCTTTGTGTTTGTCTTACATTTATAAATATATTATGAATACACTTTTGATAAATTTCTATATAACTCTTAGAAGCCTAAATTCTCAGGCTTAGGCTTATGCTTAGAGATTTAAAGACTCAGACACAGACTCAGGCCTGTGCTCTATTATTCGAAAGCAACTCAGTCTTAGAATATTGGTTTTAAAAGCGTATCTTCTCATTTGGCTTTTTGCATTTGGCTGTTAATCGTTTGGCTGTTTTATCATTTCGCTGTATTATCATTTAGCCGTAATCGGTCCAGGAATTCAGCCCGCTAATTCTCCATGTTAATTCAGCCCAAGAAAATTAAACCCAAAAAATATGTAGTTGTGCTATAAAATGTCAAAATTATCATTTAAAAGGCTGATAGGCATAGCGAAGCGAGCCCGTCGTACTTAACCTACTTCTGACGGACGGTAGGACTAGGCATACCTGCGAGACCCGAAGGGCTGAACTTATATCCATTGTAACCTGAGCAGAGTACACTAACCTGTAGAAATGATTAATTTTACTTATAATTTAACAATTAAGTGTATATTTTCTTGAGGATAAATTGTCTTTCGGCTAAATTTTTGTTGAATCAATGATAATACTGCGAAATGATAAACAGCCAAATGAAATACAGCCAATTGAGACTATATCTTTAAAACCAGGCTTATTTTCTGATATAGTTGAGCCGGGCTCAGTTTCAGGCTCTAGAAATTTGAGCCTATGCTTTTCATCAATTTAAAATAATTAATTATAAGTGTATTATATACTTCTAAACTGATTCTGGAGTCAAGAACAACTCAGTCGAAAGGTTTTGGACTAATGGGTCTGAGTTCAAAACCCAGACACTTTACTTTTTTGACCGCTTTGAGCCATATGTTTATTATTAAGAGCAATCTTAGGTTAGTAGAATTAGCCACGTCGACATGCACAATACCTGTAAAAATCATACTCTAACAAAGGGTTAAAAAAGCAATTAATTGAAAGTACGTTAGTTTAAGAAAATGTGATATTATAATATGTCATGTAAAATGTTTCGAATTTCTATATAGAAAAATAAAAGTGAATTTTTATTACAACACACTAACATTTAAAAATACAATGAATTTTTAAAAAATAATTTTTCTTTAAGCAAAAAAGTGTAAAATATTAATCTAATAAATTTATTTTGATGCTTTACAGATATTTACGTAAATTCACTTTTGATCTTGACAGTGTTAAAGTTAATTAGATCAGATGATTATGTACATAAATGTGTTAGAATTAATGATGATTATTATTGTGACGCAGAATATCAGTTTTTCAATATCACAGAAGAATTTCGATACTTGAGCTCAACTCTACCCCCAAATGAAACATCATATCAACAATTAGATATCATTAATACAAACATTGAAGAAATTCCAGAGAATGTATTTCAAGACATAACATTCCTAACCGTTCGAATAACATATTCGAGAAATTTAAGTAAAATACATTTAAATGCGTTCAATAACAATACAATTAATAGGCTTAAAAACCTTCACATTGATGGTCCAACACAAATTCGCCATGATCCACCTGATTATGATTTATACACACCTTTAAACTCTTTGATTAATTTAGGGACACTTTGGATATCATTAGGAGAGAATTATTATCATGATATACCAACAAATGCGTTTAATACTCAAAATGGGTTAAAATATTTAACGTTTGCCAACTATTATTATAATACTACTATATCAAGAATAGGCAGCAATGCATTTGCAGGGCTGTTGGCTTTGGATTATATTAGTTTTTTTGGAATTCCCCTTTCCGAAATTTCTTCAAGTGCATTTAAATTTATAACAAATTTTGATATTAGAGTAAATATGTACTACGGCTTTTGTCAAATAAGTGATCATAACTTAGAGAAAAATGCATTCTCTTATGATAATAGACCTCTTTTTATAAATTTAGGTATAGTTGAGACCAAATAGACTTATATTAATTAATAGATTATGCTAATGATGTTTCGCTTTTTAAAATTAAAATTGAAATTGAAATGAAAAGCGGTGATATAATTTCGCTTTTTGAAAGTGAAATACAATCGAAATGAAAAACTTGAAAGCGAAACATCAATACATAATACAAAAAATTAATTTAACATTTATATATCAAGTATTTAAAATGTTTAATTAAAATAATAGAAAACAATGCGTTAGAATATATACGAGAAGAAAAATTCGCAAATTTTTTTAACAGTAATCGACAAAATCTTTTATACGTTGGCGGAAATCCATTAAACTGTTCTGATATTACACCGTTTGTATGGCTGTTAAAGAACAGATCTGTATACTATAATCAATTACAAGGAGCTGTTTGTAGGGATAGCACAAATTTTTGGGATTTAAATGAAGATGGGTCTCTTTATATATATAAATGTTTAACACAAGAAGACTATTACTATATATGTGACGCGAATTATACGGATTTCAATATCGTAGCAGAATTTCAATACTTGAGCTCAACATTACCTTCAGATGGAAAAACATTGAAGAGCTTAGAGATCCACTATTCAGATATTGAAGAAATTCCAGAGAATGTGTTTCAAGATATAGGAATCGAATTTGTCGCAATATTTAATGCCAGAAAGTTATCGAAAATTAATTCGAATGCATTCAATGTTAACACAATTAGTAACTTAACACAAAAGCTATTTATTGACGGGCCGTCACAACTACGCAATAATCCGCCGGTTCATGATTTATTCAAAGCTTTAAACTCTTTGGCCTATACACTAGACATTGAAATATCATTAGGAGATAATCATTCCCATGAAATACCAGACAATGCGTTTATTGCTCCACAAAATAGCTTAAATTATTTAGTATTCAATAACTTCAATTATAACATATCGAGAATCGGAAGCAATGCTTTCGCAGGACTGTCGGCTTTGGTTTCTATTAGTTTTCGTGGAATTCCTATTTTAAATATTTCTTCTAATGCTTTCGGTTTTACTACACTTTCTGACAATACGCTAACACTTATATTCGAATTCTGCCAAATAAGTGATGAAAACATAGAAAACCACGCCTTCACTGACGCTAAAAGGCCACTCACTATAAATTTAGGTATAATTGAGAAGAAAAGATTTATAATTTAAGTTTATATTTTTGTTTCATTTCATATTTAAAAGGGTGGAATTCAAACCACCGAATCTCAAACTAATAAATCCGTGTTTTAACGCTTGCAACTTTATGGCTAATTTGCCCAAAAATCTTAGGAAATAACTTATTTAAAAAAATATAACGATATACATTTCAAATTAAAAGTATATTTAGTTAAAATTTTTAATGCATTGATAATTATAAATGTATTTTTAAATGATTCAAATTGTTGATTTTTAAGAAAATTAAATTGTGCGAAGTTAGTTGTTATAGGGTATTACATGCATTCGGTGATATGAAGTGCAGCCATTTCAACATAAAAATTAGATTAGCTAATTGTTATTTAATTTATGCATATTCCCACACCAACACAGGTAACACCTATAAAAATCTCACTCTAACTCTGGGCTAACATTGAGATCTCCTCTCATTAGGGATAAGGTTCCCAGCTTTTTTCAGAGCAATCCTGGACCAAAAAAATCAAAGGGGGACCAAGGAGTTATTTTTGAACAAAATTTAATTTCAATATTTGAGTATAGTCAATTCAGTTTATAGTGAACAATTTTATAGTGAATACCCGCATATAATGATCGATTTTTCACCTAAATTGAATTAAACCCATATAAATCTGTTCGGTCACAGGAAATACCCGCATAGAGTAAACTGTTTTTATGGAACCCATCCGTCCACCATAAACGGGAATGACGGTATTACATGAGTATTGTGTAATTAAACAATTATTTTTATCGCATTCAGTGTAAGATTAATTCAATCCTTTGTTCCGGGATATTATGCATTCCGATTGAACATTGTCCGGGACAACACTTACTGATTCAGAACAAACCCGGCTGAACCGGGACGGTTAGGAACACTAATTAGGGAGTTGGCCGAGGAAAATGTCGTTATTTTATTTATTATTAATAAATTGTTAATATTTAAAACTATAAATATAATATAAAAAGTTATATTAATATATTGTATATATTTTTTATTTAAATACTAGATAGCAATCTATTAGAATATATAAGAGAAGAGAAATTTGGAAGCTTTTTTAGAGATAATCCAAAAAACGTTCTTGAAGTGCATTCAAATCTTTTAGATTGTTCTGATAGAACACCATTTGAATGGCTATTACAGAACAAATCAGTATATTATAATCAATTACATGGAGCTGTTTGTGATGATGGAACAGATTTTTGGGATTTTTATTCACCCGAATTAGGTTTGTTTAATTGTATCTTTTATATTAAAATTATGAGATTATTAGCATTTCATCTACAATGAAATAAATTGCAATTATTTGGCACATAAAATAATTAAAATGGTTATAAAATTTATAAAAAGCATACAATTAGAACTGAAATATTTCTGAACATATAAGGTAATTTGAACATCAAATTTTTGCAATACATAGAAAACAGTATAACGTGATTTTTATTGCAACACATTAAAACAAATTAATGCACACAATTTCGCAAATAACATTGAACTCATAATCATTGGTTTTTCAGAATTTTATCGAAAATACGAGAATATAATTGTTTTTAAAAAATGATATTATATTTTACTAGACTTCTATAATTAAGCAATTGGTTCGTCCAAATTTTTTTTATATTTAATTACTATTCAGATTTTGTATGAATAGTTCATATAAATAATATAAAATACATGTACATATCTCTCAACAAAAATCCGGCACCCCAGGTATTGGGCTTACTCCCTTTTATGCGTTAACACACAAGGGGGAGTAAGCCCAATACCAGTGTTGCTGGATTTTTGTTGAGAGACGTGTACTTATTCAATATTAACATGAGCTCTCAGAAAAATTTAACATTTGTTCTGAATTTACAGAGTAAACATTACTGAAATTTAAATAAAAATAGTTTTTCAAAAATTAAATAAAGAAACAAAATATAAGTAACAAAAATTACATTAATGAAATAATATTGAATATTCACCATTTATTATATGAACTAAAATATGACCTGATTGAAAAGTTTATTAACTTTATTATAAAATGTTATATCAATCCCAAATGAATTTTTTCTACATTATTCGCGGACCTTGCGACTCGCTTATTTTTTTTGTTAAAATATTGTAACTCATTCAATAAATTATCCGATGTGTGAATGTCAATACAATTGTAGATATTGTGAAAAACGGCATATATTTGCAAATTATAGAACAATTTTTCGTTGGATATTCAATGGCAGTGGCTCCTTCGGGGTTTAGCTTCGCGACCCTAATCTAAAAGCGGGTCCGAAAATGAGTGAATGAATACTCAATGGCATCACCTTTTAATATTATAGTATAAATTAATAAACTATAGTAGTGTATAGTATAGTAATTCGCAATAAATATTTTCCCAAAATGATATTTCCAGCTTTAGCACTCGATAAATGCTGGATACTCGCTCGCGAAAGGGCGCTCAAGCGTTTCATTTTCTCGGAGAGCGTTTGCTGAGCGTGTCCATCAATAATTAAAAGAAACATTCATTTTTATACTTTTATTAATTGTACTAATAAATTTTAATATATATGATATATATTTAATATTAAACATTATATCCAGATGGAAATAATGATCAAGAAAAATCCAAACCAATTCCGACTTTCGTAATTATAATAATCATTTCAATAACATTCTTTGCTGTTATAATTTCGCTCGGAATGTATTACAATAAAACATATATTATTAATCTCATCGAAATTACAAGAATAAAGCTTGAAAATTATCGCAAACTGAAATTAATAAAAAAAATGAAGAAAATTCTTAAAGAAAAGAATAAATTTGTAGAAAAAAAATGGTTGAGTTTGAACCAATTATTAGCGGAGGGAAACTTTGGATATGTTCATAAAGCAATACTGTGTAATGAAAACGATAACATTATTCTTGAGGTTGCAGTTAAGACATTAAAAAATGGTAATTATTTAATTTACTGATATTTTATTATATTAATTTAGAGATATATTCATTATGAGTATACTGAACAATATATCATTTGTATCATTTATGTATTGAGAAAGCGATAGCAAAACCATAGATTCCTGTTTTAAAGAAGGTCTCATGTTAATTGATTACAAACACGAAAGAGTATTATCACCAATTGGTATTTGCATCGAAGAAAATGGTATTCCTTTGATTATATTACCGCTTATGATAAATGGAGATCTTCTGGCTTATTTACGCAAAACTGATGTCTTATTAACAGTGAAACAATTGCTTGAATTTGCCCAACAAATTGCTGAAGGTATTCACTTATAATGTTTTTTAAGCATAGATAAATACGAGTTTGACTACTCTAAGATAGATTTTTTTTGACCAGTTTTGTATAAATACATAATAAATATATTTATATACGAAACTCTATATTTTATGAACATGAAAACTCAATACAGAACAATTCCTAAAATTGCACATCGTTGGACCGACCAAATTATTTAAAATTAGAGGATGTGTGAAATTAAAGGAGAAATATTTTAAAAATTTTTTATCAGTTTATTTAAATATATTTTATGTAAATATTGCACAATTGATGCCTAAAATTGTTTATTAGATCAATTAATTTCAAATGAATTTTAAAATTTATAAGTTATTACAGATATTTAGAGAAGTCAGTGTTTTGTTTTTTGATAAATGTTTAAGTAAATTTTCTTCAGAAATAATGCCTTTATTTGAATAAAATCATATGTCTAAACTTAAATTTATGGAGGAATACATATCCACTATGCAGGAAAACGAACATTAGGCGAACTTTACTTAATTGGTTAATTAGGCAACTGTTAACTATCTTCAAGCTTTCCACACTCCAGCAACTCTATGATGCTCGCATTTAGTTATGATCTTGTTAATTGATAACCATAATTTGCTGTACACTACTCTCAACAAAAATACGACACCCCTGAAATTGACCTTACTTCCCCTTATGTATTAACAAATAAGGGGGATTAAGTCCAATACTATAGGTGTCAGATATTTGTTGTGAGACGTGTATTTACGTATCGATGGCAATACGTAGAGATTTGGTCTGTATTCTACAAATTTGAGTGGTATAATTCATATAAAATATAAATACATTTACTGTTAATATAAAATAATAGCATATAAATTAGAGGTCTATTAAATATAACTGTCGAGAATCTAGAAATTGAAACTGATTTTGAAATGATTTGTCTAAAAATCTCATACATAAGAGCACAACCTTTTATTCTAATTACGATTTACTGCCCGCCTCACAAAACAAGTGAAATGAAAGACAAATTTACAAAAACTTTAGTGGAACTATTGAAAAAAGAGTGTATATTCATCGGCGACATCAATATTGATCTAAAAAATGATATAAATTCAAAAACATGGCCAACGACTTGCAAAAACATAGGTTTAGTTCAATTGATTAAAGAGCATACAAGAGTGAAAAAAACTCGTTCTACAATTTTAGATCACATTTATGTAAATTGTGAACAAAATGTAAGCAACTCTGGAGTATTACAGATTGCAATTTCTGACCATTTAATGACATTTATTAAAAGGAAAATTAATTTTGAAACAAAAATGAGCAGAAAGGTCTTCCAGTCATCAGATATCATGACTGAAAAAAAGCTAATATTGATATAATATCTACTAAACTATCTTCAATACAATTAGATATTAATAATTAAAACGTCGACAAGTGCTGTAATGATTTTAACATCAAAATACATGACATTAAATCAAATGTCACTTTAAGGAAAAAACTTGTAAAAAATTCTAC
>JAQGCH010003037.1:0-11338 GCA_034699485.1 Nanhermannia elegantula
AAATTCTCTAACATTTAAATTATCAATAAATAGTTTGTGTTATTCAATAATTTGCTCAATTTTTAAAAATTTATCCATTTGTAGACATAATATCAAACATAAGAGGAAAAAATTTTGTTTAAATAATGTTGATTGTAAAAAATGTTAATACATTTAATCTAATTAAATGATTATTTTTTTGCTGAAATATAGTTTTGTTTCTAAATTATTATACATCAAAAATCTCGTTTAAAAAATTAATTTCAATTACTATTAAAATTTAAGTCTCATATTTCAATACTTTGAATAGATATATGACTTTTTAATAAATAAAGAAATCCTTACATTGATTATCTAAAACCTGGTTTAAACTTAAATTTGAACTTAAAAAAACTTAGAAAACTTAATATCATAAGAGACACTTTTTTATTGTAAGCAATGTTAATTGAATGGAAGCATATACAAGTATTACGTTAGTGCCTTTTACCTCTTTTAAGTGACAAAAGTTGTAAAATTTTCTACTGATCTCTTACTAAATTAAAAACATAGAAAAATATATAACTAATAAAATATGAGGGAATCAAACATTTGATGTCTAATATTAATGCTTTCATGATCTTTATGATAAGAGGCTTACTATTTGAGATACAGTTTTTTAAATATTAAGTTAAAATATACTCGTCTTTTAAAATAGGACAAGGACTTATTTTAATTGGACTTGTTTTGACGTCCAAAAATTTTGTTTTACGCACATCTTTTGTGTAGAAACTAAGAACAACTTTCATGGACAGTGAAAAGAATTTAAATGGACAAGTTTCACTACCAAATATACAGAGATCAAGGTTCCACATGGGCTATAAAAAGGTCTACTAAATCTGTATCAAAATCACTTCTTCAAATCGCTTCAGTTTTTTGCAAATCTCAAAAGCTATAAACAAACTCCTCATTTTAAAATGAAACTCTTAGTAAGTTTTTTTGCTTAACTTTTGATTACTTTCATTTTCATAGAATTCTGTTTTTTTCTTTAATAAAAACTTTAATGTTTTTTTATATCATTTTTTAGTTGTGCCTCACATTCTGCGCACTTGTTGTCGCTGTCTTCGGTGGTGTAGCATTAAGTGGTTATGGTCTCGGTTATGGTCTAAGTTATGGTGGTTATGGTGGTAATTATTATGGCGGCTATGGTTTACGTACTGGTTATGGAGGATATGGGTATGGAAGAAGTTTAATTGGCGGATATGGCGGATACGGAACCTATGGATACGCACCTTCTATTATTAGTACTTATTCGCCAGTTTCTTACGGTTTGGGAATAGGAGGCTATCGTTTGGGTTATGGCTTAAACTACTAATAAGATTATTTTAAACATGTCTGAATCTGATTCATGTCTAAAACTCAACTTTCCATAAGATTCTCAATCGTTTTTGTCTTAAATAATGAACAATTCATTGTACAAAATGTTAATACCTTTGATCTAATTAAATGATTATTTTTTGCTGAAATATAGTTTTGTTTCTAAATTATTATACATAAAACTGTCTAAAAAGTGTTCAAATGTTGATAGTTAAGCAAAGCTGCTAAATATAATACTGTATCTGTACTGTATAAGCTTTATTTTGATTTGTTACAAAATACAGATCATCTCAATTTTGTTGTAAAACTATTCCAAATTTTATCCTCGAGACTCGATTCTCGATCGAGTCTCGACTTTTCTCGAAATGCAATTAACATTGAAAACATAGCCTGACTCAAAAAATTTATTATTAATATAAAATTAAGAAATTATAAGAATTTTAATGAATACAAATCGATATAATTAAGTCATAATTCTTAAGTAACTTTTTTTTATAATGAGATTACAAGCTTTAGAGAATATTCTGAGATTAAACAGAATATGAAATACCCTAAAATCCCATAGACAACGCGCGCGTTGTCAATGGGATTTTAGGGTATAAGAAATATTTTATTAATTCTCGTTTTCAATGATTTACTACACATTGAATAACAATTAGGCTTAGGGTGACCAACCATCCAGATTTGAGCTGGACTGTCCATATTTTGACTCCATTAGACTTCAAATAAGTGATCAGTTTCCTTAAATTTAAATCTCTAGTACTAATTCTGTACTTGTTTTAATTCATATTATCAAAATCAAAAATTTCGAGACTCGAGACTCGAGAATTGAGACCCGATACCGAACACTAATTTATACTATCTTATAGCTGTATCAAAAAGTAACTTTTAAGTGAAACCTTAAATCTTAATTTTTTTATTAACTTAAGTTATAGTTTACAAAGCCCTATAAACTAATTAATTGAATAGTGATACGGGTATATATTGCATAAAATAAGTTATTAAAATGGACTCGATAGCAATCAATAGTTTAGACCAGTGCTACTCATACGGATGCCCGTTCTGTGAGGCAAAAAATGCTGGCGATCCAAGACATCCGAAAGCATAAGTTAGTTATGAGCAGAGCCTGAAAATCGTAGTCAAAATGAAAAGTGCATAGAACAAGAACTTGAAAAAATTCATATCTAACACAAATAATGTTACATGAAATTTCCCCAAATTGAAACCTGTTTAACCTTCAATTGCAAACAGCATTATAATTATCATTTTTTGCATTTATGTGTATAAAATAATTTATGTGTAAAAAAATATCTGAACATAATTGATGGTAAAATTCAAAATTTTAACAGTTCTTGTTCTATGCACTTTTCAAATTTGACTACGATTTTCAGACTTATGAGTAAATACAAAAATATTAAAATACAAGACTTTACTATCTTTTTCTAATAATAAATATGTAATAAATTAAAAATCTTCTAATAATTTAATTTTTGGCCAACAGGACCCTTGTCTTCTAATTTGTAAGTCACTTAAATAATGAGTCTCTACTCTCAAATAAATCTCTAACAGAACGCGTAAAACTTATTTTGATATCAAATTATGATATCAAAGCTAAGCAAACCTTCAGATAAAAGGCGTTTTAATTTTACATAAATTTAATAACATTTATGTAAAACATGTATTGAAAAAACCTATGAAAAAACCAGTGAATAACGTTATGTAATATTTCGTCATATTATTCACTTGAATACTGATAAATGAAGACATAATTGTTATCTAAATTTGACAGCAGTTATAACACAAATACAGCCTTTTGAAAAAAAACCTAAAATATAATCAATTTGTGCATAAATTTTATAATTTGACACAAAAAGACAAACTTAATCTAAAACTGAATTCCATGGACACTATTTGAAGATAGAACCAAATTAGAAGTCAAGGCAAACAAAATAAGTATAAAAGCTGAATACAACACAACATCGAAATCATTCTTGGAGTTCTCTCTTAAGTAATTATTTGAAAAAGTTTTGAGTGTTAAACATAATTCAAATAAATTTAAAATGAAACTTTTAGTAAGTTTGATGATTAAAAGTTTGTTTCATATTCTCAAAGATTATAATTTAATTTTCAAATTTATAGTTGAGCATCGCTTTCCTCGCTTTGGTGGCCACAGCACTCGCCGTTCCAGGTGGTTATGGCTTAGGAGGTGGCTTAGGAATTGGAGGATTAGGTTATGGTTTAGGAGGTGGCTTAGGATTAGGTTATGGTGGTTCATACGGACGTGTCTACTCTGGTTATGGTGGTTACGGAGGCAGCACTTACGGCAAAGTTTACTCTGGATATGGTGGTGGTCCAAGTGGTTATGGACTTACTTATTCTGGATATGGTGGTGGTCCAAGCGGATATGGACTTACTTATTCTGGATATGGTGGTGGCCCAAGTGGATATGGACTTACTTATTCTGGATATGGTGGTGGCCCAAGTGGTTATGGAATTACTTATTCTGGATATGGTGGCGGTTTAGGATATGGATCAAAAGGCGGTTTAGGTTACGGAGGATATGGTTTGGGTGGTGGTCTAGGCCTTGGTTTAGGTTATGGAAAATATTAGCTACAAATCCAATTTATAAACCAAATTTAATTATTATATTTTGCATTGTATATAAAGTTTTACTCAAAATTAATGACAAATAAATAATTTTCACTAAATATATTAAACTCTAAAAAATTGTGATTCCATTTATGACAGTCACTATTTTTACAGCATTTTTATTATACTATTTTGGCAAAAATGCAGTGCTGTATTGTATAAGGTGTCAAAGATACCGACAGTGATGAGGCCCTCATTGTGCTCATGTCTTTTCCATTTCCGATCACTGCTTCTGATAGAACCGGATCTTTGATTATCAGATTTGCCTTTTGTTCAACAAATACCAAACACTGAACTGAATAATTTTGCAAATCTAACGGTTCTAACCATTCATTTTCTTCATGTCTTCTTTCTGTCACTGCTAATGATGTCCATAGGCTCGAAAACTTCAAGCCTGAGCCTAGCGAGCCTAGGCTCGAAATACTTAGAGCCTGAGCTTGAGCCTAGAATAAAAACCTAGAGGCTTAGCCTGAGCGTGGTTTCAAACCCTAGAGCCTGAGCCTGAGCCTAGGCTATAAAAGTCTGAGCCTAAGCCTAAGCCTGGATCTTTTAAGCTTACATTTCCAGAAATTATATACTATTTATTAATTTATTTTATATTCGGAAGAGTTTTTCAGTTTCTCATAGAGTATGAATAACTTGTAAGGTCACCGTAATTAAGAGAATTTTAAGTTCGGTACCAATAAATTTTTGTTATTTTAGGCAACACTAAAAATGGAAGATATGACATTTTAAAATTTGCTATAAACCTAATTAAATTGAAGATTATGTAAGTCAAAGATACGTACTATCAATATATAAATATAAATAATACTCAAAGATAAATAAATGCACAGGTAATGCCTTATAAATGTTATACATTAGTGTAAGATGATCAAATAATACACTCAAATAATTCGAATTCTCATATTATTGTAAGGAAAATACTATCCCATATTATAAATCATTCCAGGCCAGGGTGACCAGGTGTCCAGGAATTGAGATATTTTTCAAAAATGTAATGCTTGGTCCCCCCTTTGCATTTTTTGAAATTATAAATTTTGTCAAAAAACATCCTTTGGTCCCACCTTTGATTTTTTATTTTGTCCAGGTTTATGTTTGACAAAACTTGGTCACCCTGTTCCAGACCCACTTTTATTCTTGTACGTCAATATGAGTATGAGTTAAAATATTACTATATCATTGAATGAGTTACAAAATACTCATATTATAAAGCATTCCTGACCCCCTTTTATACTTTTACAACAATGCTAAATGAGGGAGCTGATAGTTATTAAATTATCATTCGACCAATTTTTAAAAATACAACACTAGTTTAATAATCCTGATTCAGTCTTGTTTTAATATATTGATAATCCATTAATTAAAATACTAAAATCAGCATTAATCTGATCAAATTTTTAAAATATCTGTATGTATCATATGTAAGCTTAATTAACATTTCTTTCATCAAATCCATTATAATTTCTATTAAATAAAAGATAAATAAAGGAAATACGTTATTAGTGCATATTTAACGAACTTTTGTTGCATATTTCGGAAAAATAAATGCATAGAAGTCCGATCCCTACTAATTAACGTTTTTAACGTTTTCATGAGCCAACTCCCTAATGAGAGGAGATCTCACTGAAGCCCATGTTGAAAACCAGTGAGATTTTTACAGCGATAACCCTGTGTCGGTTGTGGGCAAACGCGTCGGGCCATAGGGTTGTTGAAAAACAATGAATATGTGGCCAACATATTGCAGAGAAAACAGCAGCGCCTGGGGTTCGAACTCAGGACCCATCGATCAAGAGTCAAAGCCATAGCGCCAGTCTCCCCCTTTAGCCTTTTATTTTGAGTTAGTTCTCTGTGTAATACTCTTAATAGCAAAATACATGTTTCCTAAAAATCATTTCAAATAATTTAATCAATTTATTAAAAAGAGAAAAATGTTTAATCGATCCAATATTAAAAATTGTTTTTAATCTATTTTTCTACTAAATATTTATTGAATGGAATGCTTTTAATAGAGTAAAATTTTTTTCCATAAACTAACAAATTCTTCTTCACTTGTTCTTTTTGAATTATTCAAACAAATTGTTCGATTTTATTATTCTTGCAAAAGTAGACTACCGGTACTGTATATTTATAAAAATCAATATACAAGTTAAGAATATATGCAATTTATTCGTAAATATGAGTTAAGTATTTATTGTGAAATATCAGGAATGAGTGTTACTTGAAATAAGTTTTTGCACAAAATTATTATAATAATTACGAATGAAGACTAATAATCGACTTTTTAATTATTATTTTTAATTACCATTCAAAAAACTCATGACTATATCATAAGAATTTCATATTTCTGAGCAAACGCATAGACTTATAAAAAGTTTTCGAATTATTTTCATTATATAAAATTGACTCAATTCTACTTTAATTTTATTTATCAGACTTCAGTCAATCATTAGTTAAGTCTAATTTCTGAGTATTTGCATAAAAATCCGTATGAAAATGTTTCATTCATTTATTATTTGCCTTTTTATTGACATAATTTCTTATGAATTAAAATAAAATATTCACTAAATTAATATAGAACCAGAATTTATACTTATAAAGCCTTTTCGCGTCAGGGGGGTGTCAGTCTAAAATTTTTTAAAAATTCTAGTGGAGGTGTGTAAAACCCCCAACACCTCCGCCTTGGGAGCCCTGCTTATAATATTTACCTGTGTTTAAGTGTCATAATCAGGTCATAAGAATCTGAAAGTTATTTTGGGTAAATTGATTCCATTATTACTTTGGATAGGTGATATGGGTGATGCTGTTAGATTTTTAGGGTTTATTACGGATCCATTAAAATGTTGGAGTTTCAAAGATGTAGAAGAGCTTTATTTTGGTTCTGACTATAACTCGAGTCAAATTTTGAGATTTACTAATTTTATTTATGTAAGTATTTTAAATATCAATACTACTAATAAGAGCTTACAATATAATTGAGTTCTATTTTCAGGATGAATACTATGATTGTGGTATAGATACTGATATTTTGCAAACATTCTCAAAGTATTTGAATTTGCGTTTAATTTTCATTGAACCCGATCGAGAAGATACAGGAAAACTGGGCTTAAAAATGAACGGAAAATGGTTTAACGGTTCTATGGCTTTATTACATGAAAATGTACTTAATTTTAGAAATAATCTATTTTGTATAAATAATAATTTTGTTAATAGAAGTCCGATTATATGTCAGATGACGCTTATAATAATTATGAAATTTACGGCGATATAAAAACTACTCATGTATTCGATGAAATTTTTCAATTCTCAATGGCAATGAAAAAAATTACAAAATCTAACGGATTGCCTAAATTTTTCGATCAGTTTGAGTCATCGGTAATTATATTAATAAAAACTAATATAGATTTTATTCCCAGAACTCCCATAGGTTTGGACAGGAATATCAATTTCATTGATAATGGTCAGCATATTTGGCGCCATTAATGCTTATTATTCAAGTTATTCTCGAAATATTTATATGAATTTTAAAGTTCTAGTCTTTAGGTCTCTTTTCCACTTTTATGGGAAATTGTTATCTCATTCGGGTATTTATTTTTAGTTTTCAATCACAAGAAACAGAAATAATTTTTTTTAATAGGCACGCATTTATCGATCAACCGATATTTCGGACAAATCTTATTAATATTTTGGATCTTTTTTTCATTAATAATTTGTGAATCTTATAAGAGTGTGATGTTGTCTAATATAGTATATGAGCCAAAGTTCTGGTACAAAACTATCAAAGAATTAATTGAAGGAAAACCAAATTTTGATATCTTTATACCAAAAGATACATTAACTCACAACACTATTGTATTGCTCTCAAACAGTGAAAGTGAAGATTCAGTTTATTTCAAGAATTTATTAAATATCATTCAATTTTCAACCCATGCAGAAATACAAAGCTATGAAAAAATTCAAGACTTATGCGACGGAAAAATTGCTATAATTTTTAATTCACTTAAAGCTAAACGCATGGAATTTTTTAAGGCTGAATACGATCTATCTATAAATGAAATAAAATACGATCAAATGAATGTCATAAGACTTATCAGAAAAGATTACGAATACTCAGATCAAATGATACATATGTGAGTTAAACAGAAATTGTTTTACATGAATTGAAATTTTATATTATTTTAAATTTAGAAGTAATGTATTAATAGAGTCAGGAATGGACAGGCATTGGGATAGTATAGAACAAGAATCATTGCCTTTGATTATGAGAGCAATTAATTATGAATTCAAGCAAAAAAGTGCTACAAAAGTATTAACTCTTCATGACCTGAACTGGTCTTTCTTCACATTTATGATAGGATTGAATGTATCATTTGCTTCAATATTAATTGAATTTTGTCATAATATTTATGTTAAATTTAAATATACGAACGAAATGTAACGATTAATCATTAAATTGTTATTTAAATAATCTTTTAAGAAATGTTCAAACATTTTATAAAAAATTGTGATAAATCTATTTTTACTTCAGGAAAAGAAAGGGACTCAATAAAAGGGACATAAACGGTGACCGCCAGGAACTAATAAAATTAAAACTTTGAAAACTAAGTCTTGAAAACTAAATTTTAAAATGTAAAAGAAATTATTTCACATTAGTGATAATAAATGGTTTATCAAGCATTATCTGTTGGTTATGTGATATGAGGCTTCAAACTTTATTAAAATACTGCACTTGTATAATAAATTTAAAGCTTTTGCAAAGTTTAAGAAATTGTAAAATAGAAAATTTTATTAATTTGATTAAACAATTACTAATTAATTAGATCTGTTTGTTTCAAGTTTTTTGTGTCAATATTTTTGGAACACAAGTGTGAGTTCACTTTTCTTGTTACAATTCAGAGCTTGCCAAGTAGAGCAGCGGTTCTCAACCTCTATATTTTGGAGCACTGGTGCTCCGCAGAGCTAAAAATTTGAACATTAAGCTCTATGAGCAAGCTGCAAGTGCTCCCTAACCCAAAAAAGATTGAGAACCGCTGCTCTATTGACATAAGCTTTGTTATAATCTGATCTGCACTTATTTCTTAATTATATTTAGGGCAACAAAAAAGAGTTGTATTAATCGGCTATTAATGACAAAGTGTGGACTATGATTACTTCATAAGTGTGTCAAATATTACAAATAAACACAAATTCTATTACAGGCAAATATTTAGAGACCAACTCACAAAATATGCTCTCATTAGATACCAAATATCCAAAAATCGTGTGAAATGGCATCTGAGAAATTTGTTTAAAAACCCTTACCATTCAAAGAAAGTCTTAAAACATTTTAAAAAATAGATCAAAAATTTTGACAGAATGTTTATTTATTCAATTTTATCAATTATTATATTGAATACATGTTTTTCATTGTGTCTCAATCCTGGAGATGACGATGAAATCCTTACTCTTCCCGGACTAACAAGTAAGTTATCTTTTCGGCAATATTCTGGTCATTTAAACGCATCAGATGGCCGTCATTTTCATTACTGGTTTGTTGAAAGTCAAGTAAATCCACAAAAAGATCCGGTAATACTATGGCTTAATGGAGGGCCAGGTTGTAGTTCACTAATTGGTTTCTGGACAGAAAACGGGCCCTTTAGAGTCAAGAGTGATGGCAAAACCGTTGTTGAAGATCCTTACAGTTGGAATAGTTTAGCAAATGTTCTATATCTTGAATCTCCAGCTGGAGTCGGATATAGTTATCAGGAAAATAATACTCTTCATAATAATGACGACCAAACGGCTAAAGATAACTATTTAGCGCTGAAAAGCTTTTTCCAAAAGTTTCCTCAATTCAAGAATAACTCATTTTATATAACCGGCGAAAGTTATGCCGGAGTTTATATACCAATGTTAGCGCAGGAGATATTGAGAGATAAATCTATTATAAATCTAAAAGGTTTGGCTATAGGTAACGGAGGTTTTAATAATAAGCTTTTATCAAACTCTAGACTACGTTTGGCTTATTATCACGGACTTATTGGTAATGAAATGTGGAATCAATTGGTGGCTAATTGTTGTTCGTGTCATGATAATGTAGAAGAATGTGATTTTACTCTTAAAGACAGCACAGTTTGCAATGCGGGAAGAGTCATAAGAAAGCAAATCACTGAATTCGGTATTAATCCCTATAATATTTATGATGATTGTACTCATGTCATAAACCCAAATAAAGCTGAGTTCAGTAGTACTCGTTATTATAATGATCTATCGACGTATTTTGGATTGGATTTTAATGAGATTAAAGACCATTATAAGCATAAACAATATTATGATTCAAGACTCCAATGTTTAGGCCCTGAATATATGCAATATTTGAATTCAAACGAAGTAAGAAAAGCCATTCATATCCCAGAACATGTGAAATCATGGAACGAATGCAATAATATTAGTTATACTCAACAGTATAAAGACATGAAATCAAATTTTATTGATTTGATTTCAAACTACAAAATCCAACCATTTATCATATATAACGGTGATATTGATCTGGTCTGTGATTTTCTTGGTTGCCAACAATTTGTAGACGGACTTGGATTAAAGCTTACGCAACAGTACAAAAAATGGACAGTCAATGGAGAAGTAGCTGGTTTTGTTAAAAGATATGACGGAATTACTTTTATTACAGTTAGAGGTGCCGGACATTTAGTCCCAACTGATAAACCTGAAGCTGCCCTTAAAATAGTCCGTGAACTCATTGGAATTTCTAACGTTTAAAATTATTTAATTATTGACCTCTTCTTCAAAATTTTATATTTTAAATCTAAATAATAATAATATTTTCCAAAATTATATTCAACTTTATATGATTTATCTTTTTTTATAACCAATGATTAAATAAAAATTAAATAAACAATTGATTCTATTGATTAAAAGCTATATTTATTTTTATTAATAAACGAATATTTGTTACAATTATAAAAATTAAAATCAAATGTAAAGTAATTAAAAACAGAGCACTATATGAACATTAGCATCAATATAAAGATATGTATATAAACTTTTTAGGACACAAACAGAATCAATATTTGAAATTTTAAACTTATCACTGCGTCTAAAACGAAATGATCACAAGTTATCTCAAATCTAATTGAGTTTAATCATTAATTAGTATTATCATTAGTTCAACTCGTGATAAATTATTAATCTCTCAAGAGTTATAATCAAATTTTTAGTTTTAATCTTAATCTTCAATTCATGGGTAAAACAACAGATGATTTTAGAAATTAATTTTAACCTTAAAAAAGTTTCAATTATATCAATAGAATTAATTGATATCTTATTTCTTTAATAAGAATCACGAGTGTTATACCTCTAA
>JAQGCH010003038.1:0-11336 GCA_034699485.1 Nanhermannia elegantula
TTAATCATTACTTTAAAGATTATGACTTGTAATCGTTCAAAATATTCAGTCATATATTTGTATATGAGATATAAGTTCAAAAGTGTCAAAATTATTGCGACTAAACTCTGAACTTAAACAAATGAGTTTTGAGTTAACACTTTTTACTATTTCTGATTTGAGCTCTAGGCCAGTCTTGCGCTCAAAGATTGATATATACTTTTAGTGCCGATAATACAACATTGTCATTCAAATACTCATTCAATGATGACCCGAAGTTTATAAGAACATTTGAGATGTTATGTATCATCAAATCCTGTACTAAAATGATTGCCTTTCAGAATCACTGAAGTGTATATTAATGGTTAAGAGTCACAAACAGTATAGAAATGAACAAAACTTGATTTGTGCAAAAGCACTACTCAGTGAAGAATTTATGATCTCGAAGTCAAAGTAGTCTTTGCCTTTTTCTCATTCATCAGATTCTTATTTCAACTCTTGAAGGTATAGAAGTTTTTTGCGAATACAATTGGAAAAAAACATTACACGCTGTGAATCTCATCTCAGGATTTTATTTCTTTTCTAGCAATTAAATTAAAATATAAAAACTTATTTATTTATTTATTTTGCAAAATTGAAACACTTTTAAAGATGAAAGTAATCTGAAAAGTTTAAAAAAATGTTTAATTACATAAAAAAAATTACATTAAAAACACATTAAATTCAAACCTCAATGAGGGCAGTAATAAATTTAAACCGTAATATGAATTACAGTGTTTCAGAATATTGGTAAAAAGTTTATTTAGTACAGGTATTATAGTTACCTATTCTCTGTTTGAGTTTGTCCCACACTGTATTTATGTTTGGCATCAAATTTGAAACTAAACTTTCACTTTTTACAAATGATCATTTAATGGTCATTTTTAAACATTTCACTCATTATGTTTCAAAAATTAATTTATGAGTTCATAATTTCACAAAAGTAAAGATTTAATTTAATTCAATCAAAATAATTAGACAATTACTGTACAAAATTTTCATGAATATACTGTACAATTTTCAAATCATTTACAATTCTGTATAACTTAATCAAATCATTACAGTTCGAAAAATTTGCTCAAATAATTTAAAAGTGAATATTTTCAATAATATCTAATTTTCAATTAAAATAATCAATGCTTTCATTGAATTTTTATTTCATGAAAAGTTTCAAGTTTTCTGATTTAAATAATGATTTTTGAAGATTAATAAATGATTTATCCATAGAATCCTCCATATCCACCATAACCTTTACCATATAATCCTCTTCCATATCCTCCATAACCTCCATATCCTCCATATCCTCCATATCCTCCATATCCTCCATATCCAAGACCTCCATACCCGAGACCCCCATAGCCAAGACCATAACCTCCGTACCCTAACCCAAAGCCACCAGCTTCACAAGTGCTGATCAAAGCCAAAGCAAAGAGAGCCAAAATTGAAACCTATAAAAAATGTTGATTGAGAAGTGAGTGCAGGAACATAACAATAATACAATAGAAACTCACTATTGCTTTCATTTTCGTTGAGATTTTTGAGACACTACTCTTTAGCAGACAAAGAAATCGAATGAATTTGACTAAAAAACAGATCATATTTATATATGATTTAAGTAATGAAATTCAAATATTGAAATATAAATTTTTACCATTCGGTACCAAAA
The DNA here is from genome assembly GCA_034699485.1 of Nanhermannia elegantula. Lineage (NCBI taxonomy): Eukaryota > Metazoa > Arthropoda > Arachnida > Sarcoptiformes > Nanhermanniidae > Nanhermannia > Nanhermannia elegantula. Next base: position 1,685 of record JAQGCH010003038.1, read on the forward strand.
CAAGACACAAAATTAACATTTTGGTTAATATTATGCAATAGTAATCACGAAAAGGTCAGTAAAACTAACTGCAACAGGTAAATCAATTATTGACAATATATGACAATAAATAAATACCGGGACACGCCTTTCACTTTCTGTATGTGATCGAATTATTTAATATCTAAACTAAAACTTATCCCAATTAATTATAATAACTATGAATTAATGTTTCGGGCGCCGCAAATCATTTTATTTGACACTATGAAGGATAAGAAAATATCTATTTTTCATGTTTCGGTCGGTTTGCTTATAGATTAATAGCTAATAAAATACAAGATTTCACATGAATAAAGTGAATAATATAGGCTTCAGAAGAAATGCATTTCCCATAAGGATTATCATAATAATAGCATTGAGTCAATACTATTTGACCTAATAATCAGATCGTGTGTTTACTGTACCAGTGAATAAAATATGTATGTTTAGTGTTATGCTTACTGTTTTCGTGTAAAGCTTCGTATTTGATAATTATGATAAATTTATTCCGGAAAGTAAAGGAAATAGTTTTTAATTTGTGCAAATCATTTATTATAAGTAAATAGGGAAAGCCATAAGTTGTACAGCACTTTCACTATTATTTAATATGCATGACATTTATATTTCAATAAGTTTTGTGTAGAGTTTATGTAATTTAAAGTAGAGCTTATATCAAATTACCCGTTGATGTTTTCGTATCAAATTTTATATAATTATTTTCGATTATAACGTTTGTTAAGGAAGTCTATTCATATTTTAATATCAAACTGTTTGCGTCACTTGTTATTGAACTTTAATTTGACTAAAGTGTTCATTCAATATAATCAATGAGTATTATTAAAATCCTAAACTAATTTAACTGTAGTCCAAGTGTTTCTCTCAAACATTTAAACCTAATTTCTATTTTGTTCATTGGTTTAAATGAATTGTGTAATTGATCTGATAATTGAATCGAAACGCTACTAAAACCAATCAAATTCAATTTGCATAAGAATTCAAATATCTTTAACTTCAGTGCCGCTGCGATTGACTTCGTTATTAAGAGCTTTCTAGGAATCAAGTAATAAAATAGTAAACAAATAGTAAGTCGTGAAAAATATTGTTTTGTTTGCTTCGTTTGCTTCAAATCAAAAGCTTTAACAAATAATAATCATTGATTTTTTAATTTTTGTGTTTGTGTAAGTTTTCAAATAACAAGTATTTCATTACTGAGTTTAGAACTAGAGAATCAAAAGTCACTTTTACTTAACAGAAACGAAAGTGAAAATCGAAGAAATACATATATTGTTTATTGATATCCTGATTTTGTTGGGTTTATCTGGGTTTTCACCTATAAGTCCAGGCAGAAGACAAAAGAAGCTCGGATTTTAAGCTAATTTTAAAATAGTGTAAGCAGTATATGGACTTATTTTAAAACTTTTAGTCTCCATCAAAATATAATTAAAATTTTGAAATTACACACAAACTGTAAATTAGGCTTATATTTGTCTTTGAACTTGTTAAAATGATCAAACATATCTATAAAAGAAAGTGAGCCTATTTAATAAAGACAAGTTTTGTAATTAAACGTTCCAAATATTAAAGCTTTGTTTAATTTACTTCAAAAATAATGTTTTATATAGATTAAGCATGGTAAACTCAAAAATTGAGCAAAGTGTACTGGGAAGGGTCATTTAAAATCCTTCAACTTATAATAAATATGTTTTGTATAAATTATTCATTTATACAAAATTTCTTTTCAATCATGTTATGAATCATTCATACTTTGAATGAATTAAAGTTAAATGGAAATAACTTTTCTCTGAATGAAATTGTATAAGAAGTGAAACTAAATTACCCTTAATTTTAGTACTTTGAAGGTGTAATCAAAAGAGTGTATCCAAGGGTTAGATAGTAATAATGATAATAAAGATTATTTTAAAAATTTAAGCAAAAATACGTTCAATAACACCAACAAAGAATAATATCTCTAACAAAGAAAATACGAAATGTTTCACAACAATGAACTTCTTAATAATAAGACAATCAAAACCATAAAAGAAAGTTTGAAAGACAATCATATTCACAAAACAAGTAAAATTATACAGTCTATGACTGTTTACAAAAACGCGATCCTTCCCATAGTTAAGCATTAGTATCGGTAGTTTTCCGTCGGTAACTTGGCCACTGGCCACTGGACACAGACTTTTGTCATCATTTTAGAGGTTCTCAGGGACGCTGATTATGATTATGAAATCAGTTTTTTGATAGCTCTTACCGTTTTCGAGATCTATTCGCCAACGGACAGACAGACAGAACAAATCTATAAGCGCTTATTTTTGATCAAAGCTAAAAATAATAATTAACAGTTATTTTGATGTTTTAACAATAGCGACAAATGACAGTAGTTTTAATTCATTCAATTATTTACAAAGCAGTCCGAAGTTTATAACATTTTGAGAATATCAGTATAACTTATTTTAAGTGAGAAAATAAAGATGAATTTTATTATTTTTAAAATAATAAAAAATAGTATGGCATTCATTAACTATTAAGTTATTTGTTTAAATTTATTAATAAAATGAATATAACATAATATAATGAGAATTATAAATAGTCGTAAAAGCATTTTTACATCTTTTACTTTCTTTTAAAAAAAGTTATTTTGGTCCAAATCAGGTACATTGAATTGTCCCCTGTTTTGTGTCGCTGAACCTGAACCAAAATCTCCAAGATTTCCAAAGTCGTTATTATTTCCTCCGATATCGTAGTCATTGCTGCGTTGATTGCCTCCTAAATTGCCAAAGTCATTAGAGTTTCCCCCACCGAGGTTAGCAAAGTTGGCCAAATTGCTGTCATCACCTAAGTTGTCTAAACCATCAGAATTAGAATTAGAAAAATCGAACCCTCCGTTAGAAGCAGATGGAAGTCCAAAATTATTATTATTATTATTATTATTGCTTTGCGGAAATTCAAAGTTATTTCCGGCACCAAAATCATTATTAGATCGACCGCCACCTAATCCAAAATCATTTCCACCTCCACCTAAAGAAGGTATTCCAAAATCCGCAGCATTGAACTCATTATTCGGGACATTTGGAACACCGCTTTGCGCACCTCTCCCTCCACCGCCAACTCCAAATGAATCCAAGTTAGGAATACCACCAGAACCGAAATTAGGAAGAGATCCGGGGTTGAAGTTAGCAATAGGTTGAACTGAACCATAGTTGTTAGGAGCCTGTTGTCCACCACCAAAGTTAACAAAATTGGGAACATTTTGATAGACCGGGACATTAGGGGGAGCACCAAAATTGTTAGCGCCCGCATTATTTCCATTGGTAAATACATTATAGCCCGGTTGATAACCCGGAGGAGCTCCTTGTGGTGCAATTTGAGGTTGAGGTTGAGATTGAGGTTGACTATTAGTGTTTCTATTCTGAGAGACGGCATTGTTAGCGTTTTGTTTAGCGGCCTCATCACCAAAGGGTTGATAATAGGTATAACCAGTCATATAGGGCCGAATGCCTGTATTATATGAATACCCCTGATTGTATCCTTGATTATTATTCCCATCACCACTATTTGTAGCACCATTGCCAGCATTGCCAGCATTGCCACCACTGCCAGCACTTCCTCCCCCACTACCTGATGGGTTATTTGTCTGACTTAAGGATATACTTGCGATTGAAAGACTAAACATTAATATCAAAAACGACTTCATTTTTTACTTACAATATATTTCTCTTTTGCGTAAAACCTTCACAAATGAAGTTCTTCACTAAAGAAAGTCTTATATACGAGAAACTGATTTCCGCTGCGAAACTACAGCGAAGTACAGACAAAACCTTGAATAAACTTAAAAAAACTTCACTTTACAAAGAAAAATAGATCAAAACAGGTCTAACATACTATTTAGACATTACTCAACAACAATGAAATAAATAATACTTTTATTTTACAAATATTGAGTCAATTTAATTAAGACTTAGAAGGAAACACACTCCAAATACTTGAAACACTTTTCACCAATAAAAATATGAATGAAACTAAACTTTTCCTATTACATAACTATTTATCGGAAACATTATATAATATATAAATGGTTTCCGATAAATAAATTTAATTTACAACAAATTTTTAAGAAGTGAATCATTTAATAGAAGTTTAATGAAAAAATAATTCATTCTAAGCCTAAAATTATATTTATTTTATAAAAATATGTAACAGCAAAACTTATTAACCAAAATTTAAAATTAACTAATGATAAAATCCGGATTAAAATAATAAATTACAATGAAAGGCTAATTAAAGGGTCTTTTATTATCCATTAGGTATTGCATTATAACACTTGAAATTAAAGTTAATACAATAATTTCCGGGTTATTTTTTATTAATGTAACAAAATTATATTCTTAATACTTAAATACATGTATTTGCAAATTTTCTTGTTTATTATTTTTCGATTTAATTTTATGAATACTGGTATTTAACTAATTTAAACTTAATGTGCGGTATTTTTTTTACAAAATCGATGTTTTATTCTTGAAATCAAAATAAAGTTTGAATTTGTCGGATCAAAAACTAGATGCTTATAAATTGATGCAATTAGTTTTGAAAATTCTTAATTTATAAGATGGTTAGTCTTGCGGTAAAATTTATAGAAGTTATCTATTTGATTACTAATCGTATTCGCAGTTAAATTATAGAATATAATGACACTGAAGTATTTCGTCGGAAGCATTTTGACCGTTAACTTGCGGAAATTAAAATTAGAACTCAATTGTGAATTTGATATTAATTAAAATTATAGAAAAATAGTTTACTTTGCTGATCTCATCTAATAAAACAATTAACACAATTGATTAGTTATTTGTTAGTATCAATTGAAACAAACCTTTATATGGAAAAGTTTTTGTGCGAATGTGACAACTATTCAAAAAATGTGTTAAGTAGTACAAAGACAATTAATTTTATATATCTTATCACCTGAACTATTAGTAAAGTTTGTGCCATTGATAATATCCGTTTCCTCAATTATAACAAAATTCTTAAACCAGAAAAGAGAAATGTTATGTAAAATAAATAGTGAGTTTGTGTTCATCATTGTGTGTTTCCTCTAAAGTTTCGAAATTGGCTGAGATATAAAATCATTGAATTAGTGACAAAAGCGTTTACTTCTTGAGTTTTCACTGTTTAATAAAGAGCACCACTTTCCCCAATAGTTTTAGTTTTTAAAATGAAATCTAAGGTAAGATTAGTTAAAATATGGCGAACTTTATCACAAAGTATCGCTTTACATAAGTTTTTATTTTAATAATAATTTTATTCATCTGTTTAAATGTTGTGCTTTATTTGGATTTTATTCAGATTTTACCGATTTGTTTAATATATTCAATTGTCATATTACGGAGAGTTAGTGCTCAAGGCGGTGGTGGCGGAGGTTTAGGAGATTTAGGTCTTGGAAACTTAGGTTTTGGAAATCTCGACTTAGGAGGTCTTGGTCTCGGAGACCTCGGTCTCGGAGGGTTAGGAGGATTAGGAGGATTAGGAGGATTGGGAGGTAATACACAACAAGGGCTCGCCGGACAAAATCTTGGAGGTTTTGGTGGAGGAAGAAGAGGAGGATTGGGTAATGCCGGTGGACTTGGAGGCCTTTCGGGGTTAGGACTTGGAGGTGGCAATAGAGGACTCGGAGGACTCGGAGGACTCGGAGGTGGTCAAGGTCTTGGAGGATTAGGTGGTCTCGGAGGAGGCGGTAATCAAGGCGGTCTCGGAGGGTTAGCAGGACTCGGACAAGCTCTCGGAAACTTAGGAGGTCTTGGAGGAGGCCTCGGAGGAGGACGAGGAGGACAAGGTCTCGGCGGATTAGGTCTCGGCGGCGGCGGCGGCGGCGGCAGAGGCAGTCAAGGCCTCGGAGGTTTGGGAAATCTTGGTGGTCAAGGTCTTGGAGGATTAGGTGGTCTCGGAGGAGGTAGAAATCAAGGTTATGGTGGCGGTAGCAGTAGTCAAGGCCTCGAGGGATTAGGGCTCGGAGATGGAGGAGATGGAGGTATCATATATTTTATCCAATTCACTCATTTAATAGTATGACTCAATTTTTTTTACTTTACTCAATAAGGTTTTGATGGTGGACAAGATTACGGGGGATCAGAACTTGGAAATTTAGGCGGCGGAGGAGGAGAAAGTGATTATGGGGGAGAAGGAGACGGACTTAAAAAGTAGTTTCAAAAAGTAAGAATTCAATCATTTCTTTAGTAAACATTTCTATTAAATGTGTTATATATATGATTACAATTAGAGCGTAAAACCATTTCAAGGATATCTAACTCATAAAACTTTTATTATTTATTTAATTCTTGAAATTAAAACTGCATTTTATAAACTTATATATTTTCCTTTAGACAATAGAACCAAAGGCCAAATAAGTTATTCATATGTGACCAACAATTGAATCATAAGTCGAATGTTGATGATTGACGTTTAGTTAATTGTAAATAAGACGGACTTTCATGGATGCAATTCCTAACACTATTGCAATTCGCATCACCTAATATTTTATTGATATAAATAATGTATTATTTCATTAAAATTAACTATAAAATGAAAAATGGACTTTTTTTTATTTCATTCAATATTTATTTCTAAAAAATCGTATTGACTAACAGTTGGCTATCACTTAAAAATCACTAAGCTATTAAAAACACATTAATTATATATTTTTTATTTAGAATATTAAATTTTAGCTTCAATTTTCAAATAAATGCAATTAAGATTCATTGATAACAAATGAACAATTTTTGAATCATTCAAATTAATTTAAAATTGTTTTTAAGGTTAAAAATGTTTAGTTTTAATATGTTTTATGGGTTCAATGCCCTGAGTTTCACATTAGCTTTTGCATTGACTACATTTAAAAGTATCTAACATTCAGTAGGGGGTAGGGGTCAAAGCTCATCGGTTTTCTGATTAATAAAGATTAACAATGAATTTAAGGGATTTAAAATATTTTGTTTGTAATTTAGTAACAATTTAAGTACAAATGAACAAAACACTATGTTTTCCGTATCCAATTTTTCTACGAATTGTCGTAAAGTTTGTTGACTTACCTTGACTTACAGTTTTGTATCCGAAAACTAATGACTTCAATTTAAGAAAAATTGCTTTACCCATATATTTGAGACAATGGCCCAATTGTTGAAAGGTCTGAATCTCTTTAAGTTGACTTTAGATAAATTGCGAAAAGTTATTGAATAAAAAACTTCTATTATATTTATATTAATTGAACACAGATCAAAAACATGCTTATTATTAAAATATTAATATTAGAGCAAAAATTATAAAGTTTTTAAGAAATACAAAGGTTATCTTAAGAGTTAATTAGAGTTTAAGTATTTTTAAATTTACATATATTTCAATATTATTTAAAATTTTGTATAAAATATTATTGATTTCTAATGAATGAAAATAAATGCAAAAACTGGTTGGGACAACTCATCTCACCATCAAACTCAATATTAACTATTTTATTATTATTTTGATTTATATCATATTTTCCAAATTTCAATTTAATCATTATTACCTGCATTTATACGCAAAACAATTATTTGAAATATTAATTTTTTTAACTTTTCGACAAAATATTAACGGCCGAATCCTAATTGTGCATGAAGTATAGGCACATAATCGTCATATTCTGCCTGATAGAAGTTGCCGGCAATCGGTTGTCCCAAATCATACTTTTTGGCAAAATCCCGAATCTTAAAAGAACGTCTGCCTTCAGCGGAACGATTGCTTACTGGTGTTTCTGAATGTTCAATATTTCCTTTCTGTTTATATACCAGAAACACATATCTATGAAGACCTGTACCCTTAGGAGCACCGGTGCCTACGAAAGCGGCCAATGTTTCGCCTTTATTTATTTGTGTTCCTGGAATATTGACGACCAGCCAATGCTTGAATTGACCAAATTTAGGGTCTGCACGACTCGGCGCATCCGGATCTGTCATACATAGGGTATACAAAGCTTCCTCTTCTACAGGCCATTCAACGGTTGGTTCGTCTTTAACTTGTGTCGGTGTCAACTCATTTCCCAAGTTTACAGCAACACCACTCGGATATGATATCTATAAGTAATTATAATTAATTTGACATTTGATTTGACATTTAATTTATTATTTATACCTTAATTATGTTTTTGGGAACTCTATCGATAACATCCGGTACTACAGAGTGCTGTTCCATCGCTAACTTCAACCTGTTATTATTTCTTCTTATATTGTGATTAAGTTTGCCTTTTGTGCAAGAAATGCTTTGAATCAAACACAACAGAAGAACACTTACAAAAAGCATTTCTGAAACAAGCGTTAACTGTTATAAAGTCTGACTTATCAATAGATACTGTTATCAAACTTGCTTTATCTCAAGTTATACTAGTATTAAATGTTTGGGAGAAAAACTTGACTTCTTAGTACAGGAAGACTTATTAGAAATGAATGATTGGCTGAAAGCAATTTATATTTTTTAATATACAGCACAACGTCTGAATCATTAAAAATAAATTTCTGTTCTGAATAACAATTTAATTTTTCACTGATTTTTTATGAGTGATTTTTATTGTATTAATTTGTATTCTTATTAAATAGTAGTTAAACTTTTGCTTTAAAAGTTATGTTTGAAATAGAATAAGTTCTCTTAAGCTAAAAGCTTTTTGTTTTCATTGTTTTCTCGCATTTTTGTTATAGAACGCAATGTAATTGAATGTACTGTCAAAAGATGATAATTTTTGCTTCAGCTTATAATTGAACATTTTATTAAACGATATGTTTTCGCTAAACATTGAGCAGACACGCTGTGCTTATTCATAAATAGTACAGTTCATCTATAATAATAGTGAAGCAAACTATTCATTTATGGATTGTACTGTACTGTGCAATACATCACTGTATTTATACTAAAATTAACTTCTTTTTAAACATGTTTGCTGTCGAATAAAAAGCAAACAATTTGCAAACGAGAAGAAAAAACTAAGAATTCTAATAATGTGTCTGAATAACGAAAAAGTTTAATTGAATTAAGCCGTAAAAGTACTGTCATTTTATTACTTAAGCAAAAGCTATTTAATTCAATTTTGTTATTCGAAATTAATAACAATATTTTTAAATAATCTTTTCCTCAAAAATGATAAAAAATAAGAATAAATTATTTTGTTTATATCAAAAGTGAAGCAATAATTTTCTAATTTTATTTGAAAGAATATTGAAAACTATTAAGATTTTTCAAATACTTTTAGGAAAAAATTGTATTGTTTTCAAATGATATCAATTAGTAAATACTTTTTCAATAATAGAGACTTTGCTGTGAGATGTTCTCAAAGAACTGAGTGCTTATTCTTCTAAATTGAACAGTAGAGGAGATTATAGATGGTTCTATAGGTACTAATCTCTATAAATAGCAGCATTTTTTATGAGCTTATGTAAACTTCTTGAATAGGAAAATAATTTAAAGCTAAAGAAACTTAAGTATAAAAGAAACATATTTTTCATGTATATGTTAAATGGAAAGCTAACCTTGAAAGCTATCACATTTAGAAGTCTTATCGCATGTTTTAATGGTTTTAATGAATTCAATATTGAAGTCATAAGTAAGATATATTGTA